>VZTZ01001999.1:193033-227987 GCA_013400955.1 Drymodes brunneopygia
GGCGGGATGGAGCAGGCGCTTCCCCGTGGCTGCGCTGAGGGGCGCGGGGCGGCGGCGGGAGTCGGGATTTGCGGGGTTTTCCGTCTGCTTCGCAGTGGGAAGGGTTTGCGGTGAGGGCCTGCCCCGCTCTGTGGGCCGGGAGGGCGCGGGGCGCTGCCTGTCCGGGGAGGGAGGGAGGTTTGGGCTGTCAGGAGTGCCAGCAGCAGCTCCCTGTGGGGATGTGACCCCACTGGTTACTGCCCTTAAATTACTCTGAATTACAGCAGAGAGCCGCGATCTCAGCCTGAACAGTGGCTGTGGGTCAGGCAGTGATTGGTGCAGGCTTGTGCTAGCACTGAATTATTCCTGGGAACTTCGGGGAAGGTGGTTCCATTTTACCCCGCTGCTGCACCCTGAGGTTGGCTTAATTGGGCAGAGCACGGTGCTAATAACGCCAAGGTTTTGGGTTCAGCCACTTAATAGTTGGACTTTGTGTTTCTTGTGGGTCCTTATGAGAGTATTCTGTGATTCCTCTCAGGGGAGGAGAAAGTTGTCAGGAGAGACTGTCAGGCTGCAGGATGAATTTGGGTGAATGGCACCCAAACTCAGAACGTGACAAGAGCCTGACTGTGTCCATCTGTCTTTTAGTTTGTCGCTGATGGCATCTTCAAAGCTGAGCTGAACGAGTTCCTGACTCGGGAACTCGCTGAGGATGGGTACTCGGGAGTGGAAGTGCGGGTCACTCCGACCAGGACTGAGATTATCATCCTTGCCACCAGGTAACTCAGCTCTCCTGAACTGAGGCTCTCTGGAAGCACTTTGGGATGGTTCCAGTATCACACCTGGGGACACTTTCCTCAGTTGTCCTGTGCTTGTTTACCCCCAGAACTCAGAATGTCCTGGGAGAGAAGGGACGCCGCATCCGGGAGCTGACGGCTGTGGTACAGAAGAGGTTTGGATTCCCCGAGGGCAGCGTGGAGGTAAAACTGCCTCAGGAACTGGGTGTTGCACTTGGATTTGTGATGGCAGCATGCTGTCGTCTGAAAGGTGGTTTCGAGATGACTTGGGCCATTACTTGGCTTCAAAAATACTTTTGCACTGAAATACAAAATGAATTGCAAAGAAACTGTTGTGGTGCAGAAGGATCTTTAAGAAACACAGGGTAAAGTGACACAGTGCTTATTTTTGATCTTTAATGTTGGGGGTGTTTTCCCAGGGGAAGGTTGGACTATGTGTCCTATAAAGGGTTCTGTGGTTCTATTCCATGGAATCTGCTGCTGTTACTAGTTCCTTACTCTAAAACAAATTAGGGAAGGAGCAAAGGGGGAATATGTGTGCTGGGGTGGTGCTCATTTATTCCAGCTTGGCCGGTACTGCTGGATCACATTATACAGGGAAGGGAGTGTAGGATAAAGCTGCTGCCTGTAAATGTGGAAGGATTAACTGGACTGAACGTGGGGTGTAAAGTAGAATGCAGCTCCTGTGTTCTGCTAAAGTAAAAGTTAAATTTACTGTGAGGGTGGTGAGGAACTGCCACAGGCTGCCCAGAGAAGCCGTGGCTGCCCCATCTGTGGAATTGGTCAAGGCCAGGTTGGAGCAATCTGGCGTAGTGGGAGGGGTGGAACTGATGATCCTTCCAGGCCAAATCATGCTGTGATTCTGTTCCTGCCTTGGACAAGAGCCGTGTTGTGAGTGTGCCTGTGTCCTGTGCAGCTCTACGCCGAGAAGGTGGCCACGAGGGGTCTGTGTGCCATTGCCCAGGCTGAGTCCCTGCGCTACAAGCTCCTGGGAGGGCTGGCTGTGCGCAGGTGAGTACAGCAGCCTGCACGTGGGGCAAGTGTGGGGTTCCAGTGCCATTCCCAAAAAACAGCTCCTCTGCTTTTTGAAGACTTAACCTAGTAATGCTGCACTAAAACTTTTGGTCAGTACACAGTTACTTCTGGAGCTGTTGTCTGTCTGGCACTAAGCTGCCTGTGTTCCTTTGAGAGTAAATGGGTGGAGGGGTGATGCAAACACCATTTGAGGCCTTGTGTCTGCTCAGGTGGCAAGAGGCCCTGCTCTCCCATCCCCTCAGTGATGAGACGATGACGAGTCAGAAGCAGGTGGCTCTGGTGGCGGTACCTCTGCAGTGTCACGTTCTGTGGTGCTGCATGAGGTCCTTCAGCAGCAGTCTCCTGTCACCAATGAGTGATCTAGAGGCATTTGTCTGAGAAGGGATGGGAGCTGCACTCCTGACACTCTTGAGATTGGAATTGTGGTGCAATTCCTCCAGTAAGCCCTGTGGGTGTGGCAGAGCGGGCTCATGGTGTGGCTGTCCTCTCCCTGCAGAGCCTGCTACGGTGTCCTCCGCTTCATCATGGAGAGCGGGGCCAAGGGCTGCGAGGTCGTTGTGTCCGGCAAGCTCCGAGGTCAGCGGGCCAAGTCCATGAAGTTTGTGGATGGTTTGATGATCCACAGTGGGGACCCAGTGAACTACTACGTGGACACAGCCGTGCGTCACGTCCTACTCCGGCAGGGTGAGTGCCTGTTGCCCTGGTTTTACAGGGCCTCATAAGTTGTAACACTGTAGCTGTAGTTTCCCATGCTTGTTCTGTAGACATGGTCCTGGTTTTCCTTAACCAACCAGGATTATTTTGCACTTGTGGAATTGTTTTTCATTCCTTTCCCTGGGGTGGAAAAAAATGATTGACCATGTCTTTGTCCTATAAACCTTCAGGGGTGTTGACCCCTTTCAACAATCTTTGACTGTCCTTAGAACCCTATAAAAATAGGTAAATAAAGAAGGACAGAGCTTTTAGTCAGTCCTACCTGGTAAAACCACTGCTGCTCTGTAACCCGCGTGTTTCTTCTGTTGCTAACTAACCAACAAGTGCCTGCTGTGCAGATCCCTCTGCAGCTCTGCTGGGTTCCTTCCCTAGAACTTCAGAGACAAAAACTGTCAGCTCCTGGAATCCCATGCCTGCAGGTTGGAGGTTTCCCACTGGCACCCATGGGGTGGAACTTGCAGGGATCTCACAGAATGGTTCAGTTGTGCTGCTGTGGATGGTTCAGACTTTGATAATCCTGTTTTATTAGGTTTCTGCAACTGAACTCTCACTGGGGGATTTGAATGTTGCATCTAAAGTAGAAGTTATTTTGGGAGTGGAAGGCAAAGGGGCTTTCAGCAGCCAGTGTGATCATACAAGGTCAGCCACTTGTCTGCTGATGGGGTTTGAATGTTTCCAGTTGGGAATGTGGCTGTAGATTTTCCAGACACTCGTGTGCTGGGGCCTCTGATGGTGATACCTTCCAGATGAAGTGCCCGTTGCCTGGGTTTAAGAGCTCCTGGCCCTTGGGATTCTGGTTTTCCTGGCTCCTCTGGATGGGCAGAGAGAACAGGGGTGCTACAAGTGCCAGACAGTCTTCCCAACTAAAACAGCTTGTTCTCCCTCTTGCTAAAACACAAATGACTTGTGCATCTTAACTGGCTTTGGGTTAATTGATTGCAGAACTGATGTAGGGATACCAGCACAGCCAGAGCTGTTGTCCACCTTCCCTTCAGTGATGATACGATGACGAGTCAGAAGGGACATCCATGTGTCACTGCAGTCTGCTCTGTGCCACGTTCTGTGGTGCTGTGCTGAGGCTGCCTTGGCCAGAATGTCCTGCTCATTGGATGATTTAGAGGCATTTGTCTGAGAAGGGATGCAAAAAAAAAAAAGTGGAATTTCCTAGAAAAATTAGCTGAGGAAGAGGACAGAGATTAAAACCAGGCTTAGAATGAGCTGAGGGCAGAGCTGCAGTCAGCAGAGGCAATGAGTTGGAAAACTTTGGATATCCAACTTCAAATTGCCTGAATTTACAACACTGATGTAAATTCATAATAATTAGGTTTTTAAGCTGTAGCATGTCTGTGTTACAGTGTTGTCAGCAGACTTTTAATGTGCAGAGAGATATTTTGTAACCTTGCTGCTTGTCCCTAATGAACATGTGCTTGATCTATTTTGTGTCTCCCTTGTCCTGTCGCTCTGCAGGGGTACTGGGAATCAAAGTAAAGATTATGTTGCCTTGGGACCCCAGTGGAAAGATTGGCCCCAAAAAGCCTCTGCCAGACCACGTCAGCATTGTGGAACCCAAAGAAGAGATTTTGCCCACCACGCCCATTTCAGAGCAGAAAGGTGGCAAACCAGAACAGCCAGCCATGCCTCAGCCAGTGCCCACTGCCTGAGGGGTAAGTGCCTGGGAGCAGTGGGAGGGAGCTGTGCCTTTTCCATGTGGTAAAGGTGGCAGGCCACCAAAAACACTGCATACTGGGATTTTGGGAAGACAAGCTGCTGTGTTGTACCCAGCACAGTGACCAAGGTTGGATTTGGGGACCTTGGATTGTTACAGTTGGGGTGACTTGGGTTGGGTGCCCTGGATTTGTTGGTGTTGTACCAGCTGCTACCAGTGTGCAGCTGGCAGCACAGCTCATAAATCCATCTTACCCTGCCCCAGGATCCAGTTTGGGATAATCTTAGAAGCCATGTGAGAACAATTTGTAGGCTGCTTTTGTTGGGAAGTAATCACAGTTTGAGGTCTTAGCAAGAAATCTGACTGGCAAGAGCTGCCTCAGTGGGAAAAAGGGCCAAAAAGCAGGAAATGAGAAATGCAGTTTAATTGGAAAGCTTGGTTTGTTCTTTGTTTGGGGTAGGAGAATGGTTATGGAAAAGAGTTTGCCCCCAGCTCACTGAGTGTTTTGTTTCTCATTGTAGGGTTTGTTACATCTGCAACCAGAAGCTTGTCTGTCCTGAAAACATCTCTTAATAAAATCACAAAAGCCAGTGTTTGTGAAGGTGCTTTTTCTTTTTTTCCCTTTTTTTTTCCTTTTTATTTTCTCAAGATGCACTCCAGGAAGACCTTGCTCCCACCTTTGGTATGGAAGGAATTCTGTTGCTGTGTTCCCCTTCTGGAGTGAACTTCACCAGATCCTGATCCAAACAAAGTGGGAATAAAACACTGCTGTCTGTGTAGAGCTGGAGCAGCAATCCTGTGTTTAGAGAGTCATGAGTAGCACACACTCCATGGAGTACTGGTGGCTGTTCCCTACATCCTGGTCCTTTATCCAAGGATTCCAGAAGGGGGAGCTTTTTTGTCAACATCCAGGCCAATGCAGCTCCTGTTAGGGTCAGGTAACTGGGTGTGGATTTGTGGGGTGAGACCAAAAGTGGCACTCAGGATTTCAAACCTGTCCTAAGCTGTGAGATGGGAATATCTGGTGGAAATCTGTGCAGGTATGGGAAGAGACAGGCACACCATGGGAGATGATGGATATGCAGGATCAGGGAGTTCAGATTTTGAGGAATTCAAAGCCTGTTTGTTGCACAGAAACTTTGTTGTTTAGGAATAGCTTTCACATCCACATTTCCATTTTCAGGAGGTTGCTCTGCAGGAACAGGCTGGCAACTTAGGAACTGGAAGTTTGAACTGGTCTGTCTAGGGAGCCTTGGCCTTGCTGTTCCAGGTTCTCTGGCACACCTGGGAGTCTGGTTGAGTTTCAGAAATGAGATGTGCCTTCTTAGGATGTCAGTGAGTGATTTCAGGTTTCTGTGCACAGCATTCAGTGCAAAGCTTTAAACAGTTAATATAAATATTAAACTAATGTCAACATTAATGTTTTTAATATGAATTTGAATTTGGAAATAATCTGAAAATAGAAAAGGTAACAAAACAGCTCTGTCAGATCATAGGAGCAGGAAGTGTGTGAAAGTGGGAAGATCTGAAGCAATAAAAGTCACACCCAGTTTTGCATGTTGTCTCTAAATTCTTAAACACTCCCGTGTGGTTGATGGTGATGGTTAGAAATCTCTCCTACTGCCTGGATTTCCTGCAGATTGCTTCACTTCTGCTTAAAACCTCTCCAACCCTGACAGCTCAGAGCCTCTTCCAGGGCCTAAAAGGGGCTCCAGGAGAGCTGGAGAGGAACTTGGGACAAGGAATGGAGTGACAGGATACAGGGAATGGCTTCCCACTGCCAGAGGGCAGGGATGGATGGGATATTGGGAAGGAATTCCTGGCTGTGAGGGTGGGGAGGCCCTGGCACAGAGAAGCTGTGGCTGCAAGTGTGAACTGAACACCTTTTCCATGTGCGTTGGTTTGGGTTATCACCACCCTGAGCTGTTTGAAGAAGCTCCAAAAGAGGAGGGAGCTCATTCAGTTCCCTGTGTGTTTTGGGTACTGTCTCCCCATGGACAAAAGCCCTGGAAGATGAACTGGGTGTGGCATGGACTCAGGAACTCTGGAAAGCTTTTAATTTATTTTCAGTATTGCTATTCCAGGCTGATCTGTTCCTGCTGTGGTTGGTGCTGGAGGTGGCTTCACTAATTCCCATTTAGTGAAAATTAGGAAGCACCTGATTCTTTTCCAGTGCGGGAGGAGCTTCATAGGGATGTGTGTGCTCGCCCCGCACAGGGAAAGGGGACATGTACCTTAAGTTTTGCTTGTGAGGGAGTGGCAGAAGGTTTATCCCTTCCCAGCAGTGAGAGAACACCGATTAGCAGTGTCTGCCACTGCTGGATTTTCCACCTGGGAGAGCATCTTCAGCCTGCAGTTTTTTTCTCTGTTTCCCTTGAGTGGGTCCCAGCTGGAGGAACTTTGGCTTGGAGAAATAGGAAGGCCCTGACCCTGTGGTTGTCAGCTCACTTTTTATTCTGCTAAATGGCCCAGCAGGACAGGGCAGTTGGTCCTTTACCTGTAGCATGAAAGGTGTTGGGTATTTGCAGTGGCAGGAGAAAACAGTGAAGGGAAAAGCTGCTAAGAGTGTTCCTTTCTCATGACTGACATGCCATAGGAATTCATCTGTTGTTGTATATTAAGTGTGATTTTTGTCCATTATTGCCACATTAGCGTGTCTTGGATTTAAGGATAGCAAGGAACCTCTAAGTTTATTTTACTCTGGAAGTGACTCTGGCTTTTTCATTGAAAAAGTTTTATTGCAAAATTATACAACTGCCACTGTGTGGTACAAGAACGGACAATAAAAGCCATCAGACACCTGCATCCACATGATGCAAATTATTCACAATATCCCACAGTGTATTCTTGCCTTGCCCACCCCTTTCACCCCCCAGCCCAGCCTCTAGAATATTCTGCATGTAGGTTCAGTGCTCTGATTCACTGGGAAGGGGTCCCACATTTGGGGACACCCCTGACACTGCCTCCAGCCTCCCAGCACCTGGGAATGTGCAGTATTGGGCTTCTATGTCAGCAGGGAAAACTGGCAGGGAGATAAAGCAAAGCCATGGTTGTTTCAGAGAACTGGCAATTCCATTGGGATGCATGGATTTTCCTCATTTCAGTAATCTCAGTATTTGCCTTGTGGTGTCTCTCAGTGCGTGCCAAGTGCTGTGATGCTCCTGGGATAACATCAGCTCCTTTTTTAAATAGTACTGACCTGATGATATCCCTTGAATAGCCTGGATCAGGCTGTGAAACCTGCTAATTATCAGACATAAATATAATTATAAATACCTTTGTTTTTCAGGGTGCCCTTATCCAGGTCAGCAGACAGGGAGCTAAAGTACCATGGAGCTTCAGCACAGCATAATTAGGAAGTCAGGTAATGGCAGCTTTAAAGCTTTGTGTTTAATCAAGCAAGAAAGTGGAGGTGAACCTGATGCCACCTCCCTGTGAGAAGCCTGCCAGGAGTGCCTTGGGTCAGCTCCAATGGGAACTGATTGGAACCAGCTCTGGTCCAAACTGGGAGAGCCCTGGCAGTGGGAATGGAGTCTTTCCCAGCCCTACAGGGTGGTGCAAAGCACTTCCAAGAGAAGTGAGTTCCCTGCCTGGTACAATTTTCTCTTAATTGTAGCTGTTTAATTACAGCTGTTGGCCCCTCAGTGATCCCGAGAGGTACAGTGTCAAAGGGACCTCAGGCTTCTTGTTCTAGAAGCCCAAGCTGCCCTTTGGGCTCTCCCAAAGCCACTCAGTTCTCCATGAAATGTTGATCCAGGCTGCTCTTGACATTGATGTTCTACCTGAGGAGCTCTTGTGATTGAAGCACCCAATGCAGAGCACAGGGATAGGCAGGACAGAACAGCAAAATTCCATTCAATCTCCATTCTCCCATGCTGCCTCCTGCTCTGCTCCAGGGCCCTGCAGGGGCACAACTGGCCCTTGGAGCTCTGTTACACACCCCTGGAGAGAGAGGAGAGAAGCAGGGAACAGCTCTGGAGTGATGCCACGGGGCACCCAAGCAGGAGAAAAGCAGCAGCGTTAAGCGTGCAGGGGCATGGAAGTGTTTGGTAGGGAAGGTGGTGCCTTGGCAGGGCTGGTAGAGCAGCAAGGAGCTGAGCAGAAGGCTTAACTAGTGTAGGGAGGAGCTGGGCTGCAGCCTGGCCACCTCAGCTGACTCCTGGTGACCCTCCAGTGCCAGGCTCCCCTGCTCCTCTCTGGAGGTGGATCTGTGCAATCCGGATTTTGGGGTGAGGTCAAGCATATGCTGGTTTCTCCTCACAATGCACCCTGGTCTGAATAGCACCCATGGTTCGAGAAGGATACAAAATAGTGTTTCCCATTTGTCAAAATCCCCCCTAAAACACACACACAAACCAAAGCTCTGGGAAAAAAAATACCCCAACTGAAACAAACCCAACTACAACTCATCGCGCATCTTGTCGCCTTTGGGCCTCACAAGCCTGCCAATAAAGAGGATGGAGTTGGTTTTAGTGTCCTTGATCATGAAGATGAAGGGGTGGTCAGCGTAGAAGAGCTTGGGGTTCCTCATCTCCTCTCGGCCATAGATGTCGGCATCGTAGGGGTTCCCATCTGTGTCCCATTCCAGAGCCGCGGCGTGGAACACGTTGGACAGGTAAAGGTCTTTCTTGCCAGAGATCTTGGACAAGTCAGCCTTGGTCTTGTCAATGGCTTCTGTCAGGCCCAGACCACCCAAGTGTTTCTAGAAGGAGACAAGAGGTCAGCAACCCTCCTAGAGATGACAGTGCCAGAGGGAAGAGGCACAAATAATCCATCACCCACTCTCTTCTCTCCCACCCCAAAGGTCCAACTGTTTAAGGACCTCCTTTACCTGAAGGTCGTGGCTGACTTCCAGGACAACTTTTGGCAGCGAGATGGCCACTGATCTCTTCTTCATCTTGCCAGTCCAGGTCTTGAGCTGCTCCTTGTTCAGCAGTTTCTCCACCCTCTCCAGAGGCTCCACATGGTTTGGCATGATGAAGATCATGCTGGAGAGCTTGTGAGCCAGTGGCATCTCTACCACCTGGAGCTTCTCTGCCTCATCGTCATAGTAATTGTAGAGACCTTGGAACCAGAAGCAGGGAACAGTGAGATGTGGCACAGAGACAAAGTGAATTCAGCCTGGACTTTCCCTGACCAGGAAGGGAAGAAATTCTGGACACCCTTTTGGGAAGTGGCCCAGCATTACTGCAGTTGACTGTGGCTCTCATTTGTGTCATGAGCCAGGATTTGTTCCCAACAGCCAAGCACCCCATAGTAAACATGGATTCTCTCTGCTCACAGAGAGAATAAACCAGCAGAACAAACACTCCCCTGCTTTGTTCTCTCTTGTGAGGCAAAACAATCTTGGAAGCAGCTGGTGGAAAACTGGGTAACGGAGAACAACAATAATTCTGGCTGGTGTTAGTGTGGGGCAGGGGTTTTCCCACTCACCTGTGCGGTGCATCATGGGCACTCCCACGGTGTAGGAACGGGTCACCATGAAGCCACGGTTGTCCACCATCTTATGATGGAACTTCTCATCCCAGTGAGCTACAGGAGAGAGAGACCAACACAGCTGGTAAGAAAAGGGAATGGGTGGTAATTCCATGCACAGTTCCCGACCACTGACAAAGAGCTGCCTCCAGTGGACTTAGGATTTGTCCACCTTCCCTTGGGGCTGTTAGATGATCTTTAAGGCCCCTCCCAACCCAAACCATTCCATGATTCTGTATGTTGGCTCAGGGGACGTTTTGGGTCCCTTGTACTAAGAACTGAGGGTACAACTTACGCTTGAAAAACATGGCGTTGACAATGAGGGCCCCGTCAGTTTTCTCCACATCTTTGGTGACCTCCGGGAGCTTCCCATCCGTGGTCTGTGATGCCCACTCGTTGATGGACTTAAGGGCGCTCCTCTTGTCTCGGAAGTTGATCTTGGAGTGCTCATAGTTGTAGTGCTTCTTGCTGTTCTTGACAAAGTCCTCAGCGAAGGTGATGGAGGCGGGGCCGTAGAGGCGGTTGCCGATCTTCCAGGTGACGTTGCGGGCGGTGCTGTTGCTCACCTCGCTGAGGAGCTCGGCCAGCCCGCTGTGCACGTACTCGTCGTTCAGCTTGTCCGCACTCAGCACTGCCTTGGCCTGCGATGCCGTCGTGGCCTTGCCCCCGAGTGACACCAGCCCCAGGGACGAGGCCACCACCACAGGGGACAGCAGGATATTCTCCATGTCCTTGTCCTTGGCCATGGCATGGTAGAGGTTGAAGGCCAGCGTGGTGCTGCGCTCGGCCAGCGTGGTGGCCTTGTCACTCAGCTTCCTGTCCTCTGAGGGCACGGCCGCGGCGAGGCCCAGGAGGGACAGCCCCACGATAATCCACATGGCTTCAGTAGCACCTGGTGCCTCCCAGGACCTGCTGGGCAAGAAAACTCACCATCAGCATGATCCAAACCCTTCCTGGAGCAGCCAGAGATCCCAGGGGCTCTTCCAGAGAAACCCACTCCTTGGCTTCAGTGACAGTGACATTGCACCAACCGTTCATTGGGGTGCAAACATCACAAGTCCTCCCTAAGCAACAATTAACCTGCAGCAGTGCAGGCTGCACCCTGGCAAACAGAACCTGTGCATTTGGAGTGAAAGCTTCCTTCCTAAGCAGTTTCCCTATATTCCAATGTTGATGTACAGTGGATGATTTAAGGAGAATATTGGGAAGAAATTGTTCCTTGTGAGGGTGGGCAGGCCCTGACACAGGGTGCCCAGAGAAGCTGTGGCTGCCCCTGGATCCCTGGCAGTGTCCAAGGCCAGGCTGGACAGGGCTTGGAGCAGCCTGGGATAGCGGAAGGTGTTCCTGCTGCCCATGGCAGGCAGGGAACAAGACAGTCTTTAAGGTCACTCCCAACCCAAACTATTCCATGATTCTGTCCCCAGAGCAGGAGAAACCTCTGCCCTGATCAGGAAAAGCTAAAAAATTGTTGTGCTGCCCCTTGATCCAAGGGCTGTTGCAGGCACTGAGTGGCAAGGACACCGTCCTCTCTGGGGACCCCAGCTCGGGCCCCAAAGCCTCAGCTTCCTGGGCGCTAGATGGAGCACGTGAGCTTCCACCAGGAAAAGCCAGAGGCACCCCTAGAGAAGATCCTGCACTGTCTGACCCGCTCTGTTGGACTTTGGTTTGCCTGTCCAGCCCTGCCAGGAAGGTGCCGGGGTAGAGGGAGGTGGGGGACCCCCATTTTCCCCAGCAGAGCCTTCAGTTCATGCCTTGACTGGATGGATCTCATCCTAATGTAGGTGAACCCATCCCCAGCAAGGGCTCTGAGCCCCCAGCTCAGGTAACTGTGCAGACTGACCAGTCCTAAGTGCCTTGAAGCCCTCTGGAGCTCATCCCACTTGGCCCCACACCTCCCCTCCCTCCTGCCTTCACTCAGCAAACCTTCCTGCTGGCAGCTCCTCCGGCCTTAAATTCGCCTCCAGCTTTTGGGGGACTCTTTCCTTGACACGCTGTGTCACTATGGGTAAGTTCTGTTCTTTGGTGGTCCTCTCCTCCCACCCTGCTCCTGCCCAGTCTCAGGGGCTGCCCCTAGCATGGGGAGGCAGGGAAAGGTTGCAGCAAGGCTGCAGTGGGGTTAAAGGATTCCAGGCAGGAAGCGAAGGGCCCGCTGGGATTACATATGGAAGGAAACACGCAGCACATAGCCCCAGGCAAGGCAAAGAGACTGCGCAGATCCACCACGGACGGACCCTTTGCCAGAGTGGGAGGCGATTGCAAGCTCAAATCCTTTACGAGAGCAAGGCTTCTGTTAAAGGAAGAGCCATCCCGGCTGCCTGAAGGGCAAAGATTTGTGCAACAGGCTCAAAACTGAACTCAGCGCTCTTTCAAAGTGCAGCCAGGGTGATAAATATTGGAAATCTGAGGGAGTTCCTTCTGGTTTTGTTTCCCGTTTATTTCTAAGGATACCTTGAAACTGTTTCATAGTGAGGTCAGCGTTTGCCTTTTTCTTTCTGAAAGAAAACAGATACATGGAGTAGTTCTCTTGTGAGCAGGAGGGTGGCCTGCACCGCTTCATCCTCACCTTAAAAAAAGATTCATTACTTCATGGCCGGGTGACGGATTTGGGCTGTGCTGAATCATGCAGCCCAAGACGGAGGAATTTTGCCCATTCTTGAATTAGGGTGATTATGGGTGAATCCATAACTCAGGGTGGAAATGGAGGGAATTTGGGGAATGCACAGCCAGCAACATCCTCCTCTCGTGTGCTCACACGGCGAGGGGACGCCCAGTGCCAGCGTGGCATTCTCAGCCCTCGCTGGGGCTGCCGGGGACCACTCTCCTGCAGGATTTGGAGGTGCACCCTGCCAGAGCTGTGCTTCACCCAGCAGCAGGGCGGAGGAATGCGGGCAAAAGGCCATTTCCTTGTCACCAGGGGGATGTGACACTTGGTAAAGGCGGCAGAAGGACGGGTTGGGCTGGGCTGTGCTGTGGCAGGAGGCTGCAGAGAGAGCTCTCTCTCATTCCTGCGCTGGGATGGTGCCCAGGGTCCTGGAGGCTCCCAGGCTCAGCCAGAGCAGGGGCTGGAGGATTTCACTCACACCGAGCTAAAGCTTCCCTTATCCCCCTTTTCTTTTTCCTCGCCGTCTAAAAGCTTCTCCTGCAGCTTCATTGTAACCACTTCTTGCAAATCAGAGGTGATCGGGGGATTTTTTGAATACCTTTCCTTAAAAAATTCAGAGCCAGCTCATGGGACAGGCTGTACCCCTATCCCCCACTCCCACCCAGCCTATTGCAGCCTATCCCCCTTCTCCCATGCCATAATCCTCCCCCGAATTTTCTGCCCAGCCAGGAGGATGCAGGACCCCAAAATCCCTCCCCACCCTGCTGCAATCTCAGCTCAGTCACCCCCCCACCAGCCCCGAGTCCCCCCCTCTTACCTGCAGGGTCGGGACGCGGCTTTGCTCGGCTCCCTGTGCACCTCCCGGTCCCGCGGAGGGGGTATATAAGGGGCCGGGGAGAAACTTCTGGAAACTTGGGAAAACCCTCTCAAAAATGCCTGGGAGGGAGAGGAAGGGGAGGATCCGTCCCGGCTCTCTCCCGGCCCGCCGCCAATGGTAGGGAATGGCAGGGAATGCCGGCCCCACGCCGCCGAAGGGGGGTCGGGATGGATGGGGGGATGCGCTCCCTCCTCCTGCTGGGCTGGAGCTGCCTCTGCCTGTCCCCAGCCTGTCCCCAGGCAGCCCTTGCAGCAGGAAGATGGGGAGCTATTCCCTGCTATAAACGGCGCTTTTGCCTTCTTACAGGCCTCGGGCCGTCTTATTTCCATCCTCTCCCTGCCCCTGGTATCTCCTGCAGCTCGATGGTTGTTGGCACCAAAGGCAGGGAGTGATATATCTATTTTTTTTTATTTCTGGGCTGTCACCCTCCATGAAATCAGGGGTGGTGCAAAGGGCTTCAGCCATGAACAGAGCAGTGACAGGCAGCCAATGTTTATCATTTGCCCCATCCTGGCATCTGAAATGTGCCTCTGATTGGTGACATCTAAGGGAGAAGAGGAAGCTCCAGGGAGAGCTCAGAGCCCCTTGCAGGGCCCAAAGGGGCTCCAGGAGAGCTGGAGAGGGACTGGGATGGGACAAGGGATGGAGGGACAGGACACAGGAAATGGCTTCCCACTGCCAGAGGGCAGGGATGGATGGGATATTGGGAAGGAATTCCTGGCTGTGAGGCCCTGGCACAGGGTGCCCAGAGAAGCTGTGCCATGGAGAGGTTTCTGCTGAGTCACAAATGTTGAAGCTCAGATTCAATCTTGTCATGTTTTAGGACAGCACGGGATTGTTTTCATGGCAATCTGGGATGTGGGGATATTGTAGGTACCACCCACTTCATGGATGGTTGCATCAGCAGAAGGATGCTGCGTCCTTGGGTTGTTTAACTGATGTCTGTCCCCCTTTTAATCACACTGTAATTTCATTTTCCCCCCTAATTTTGGCTCTGCCAAGCTTTTCTGCTCCCCTCTGAAGATGGGGCCTCAGCAGGTCTCAGCCTTCTGTTGCTGTAGTAGCAATCAGCATCTGATTTTTCCTTCTGGCTTTGAATATTCTGCCTGTTGTCTTGGAAGCACCTTGCTTTGGAATCATCATTCCATTCCACCTATTCTAGAAAGTGGCATCAAAAAGTGACATTTTTCTTCCATCTGAACTGTTCAGATGGTGCCATGTGAGTAGATACTTCTCATCTCAAAAGGGGAGATCTTTGAGCCCTCCCTGTAAGAAAGTCTCCATCAGCTGCAACAAACCTAGTGTCCTCACATTTAGAGATCTGGTCCCTTCAGGGAGGGATTCAGTGGGAAAAGAACTTTGGAATACCTTAAGCAACAGATTTTGGTACATCAGTGTATTTTGGTGCAGTTAGCTTTGCTTTGTGTCTGATATCAAACCATCAGTACCAAGGTAAATGTTACTGGTCTGTACCAGCAGCATGTGCCAGCTGAGAAATGGGAAAAGTTCCTTTAAACTTCCGCTTCAGCTGCTCTTCTCTGCCAGGTTTTGAATTGCTCCACCTTCAAACCCTTCTGTGTAATTACTTCCCATGTAACTTTTTTCACCTTCCTAGTGAAATTTAAAATAAAACTTTTAATCCTGATTTCTTTCACTGCCTCCCAGCACCAAAGTCCTTTGACACTCTGGGGGCTCTGTGCCTCAGTCCTTTGAAATGGCTTTGCATCAATAACATGAGTTTGCAGTAGAATGAAAATAGTTCTTTGTGTTTGAGGGCTGGCAGCCCAGCATGAAGATATTTCAGATTTTTCCTGATTTTAAGTGCATATTTCAACCTATTCCTGCTGTCTCTGCAACACAACCTGGTAAGAGCCACAAAAAAACCCTGCAGAGCTTTACGATGCGGATATGCAGAAAATTAATAAATTCTACCGAATTGTCAGTGAACAGCTTCATCTTGACTGTGAAGGGTTTTTTCCAAGGATAAAGTTTTGGGAATCAGGCTGATCTGCATTGCTGGGAAGGATTCCTGCAGCTCTCCCGTGATTTCCAAGCTCCATCGGGTTGTGCAGGCGCTCCCAGCCCCCACAGTGCCACGTAGGAGCTCCTCCAGCGCTGGGATGGGGACTGGGAAGGGGGAGCCAAACTGGGAGTTGCCTTCTTCCGTCTCCCCTGCTCCGTAATGAGCGGTTCCAGCTGCCAAAGGGACACATCCCCTCCTCCAGCCCAGCTCCTCCCCTCCAAACCGCACTTGCGCAGGGCAAAGCCTGAGTTTCTTTTGTCTGGAGTTATTTCCAGCACGGGTTGGCTTTGTGGGTTTAGGGCAGTGCAGAGCCACTGAGCATTAAATTAAAAACCAGCCGAAGTTTTTGTGAGATGGGTGTGTGATCCTGCAGCTCCTTAGAAAAAAGAAGATTTCCAGGTTGTTGTTGGGATGCTTGGGGTGGGCGTGGAGGAGTTGCTGGGATGGAGAGCAGTGAATTCAGCTGTATCAGGAGTCCAGTTCTGTGGGAACTGTGTCCAGTTCTGTTTTATGGCCAGCCATAAAACATCCAGATTGGTGCTGCCCTGCTTGATTGGCTTCTTGTTTCAAACAGTGTTATTAATTATTAAATTGATTCTCTATTGAATGAGTGTTTTACTTCTACGAAAGCAGACACTACGTGTTCTTTGGACAGGACTTTTCAAATATAAACTCCAGCAGCTTTGCACTTTCACCTTACAGTGACCCAGGAGACTCATCCTGTTTTCCTGTGCTGGAGACAGACTGTCATCCTCTCAGCTGCTGTGAGGCAGTGCTGGTGCAGGTTTTCTGCTTTCCAGAATCATGGCTGAGGAGGGCAGAGATGCTCAGAGCCAGGACTGAAGAGCCTTAAAAGCATCCAGTGCCACCCCCTGCTGTGGCAGGGACACCTTCCACTGTCCCAGGGTGCTCCAAGCCCTGCCCAGCCTGGCCTTGGACACTTCCAGGGATCCAGGGGCAGCCACAGCTTCTCTGGGAATCTGTGCCAGGGTGTCACCACTCAGCCAAGAATTCCTTCATAATATCCCATCTAAGCCTGCCCTCTGGCAGTTTAAAGCCATTCCCCCTTGTCCTGTCATTTTCTGCCCTTATAAAAAATCCCTTTCTTTCACAAGCCCCCTTTAGGCAGTGGAAGGGGCTCTGAGCTCTCCCTGGATCCCTCTGTGCTCCAGCGCTAGTCAGGGCTTGTCTGCTCCCCCAGATCCTCCCACACAAAGATTTGGGGGGAATTCTGCTTCCTGGCTCAGTTCAAGGTCAAGTTTGAGATAAGCACTTCAATTCCGCCCCTGCACACCGTCCCTTGGCACTGTGAGCTCGTTCATGCAGCCCCAGGTGTCCTGGAGTCATGGCTCTGCTGGCAGCACTGGAGCGGGATTCCAGCCCTTCTCCCCCTCTCTACTCTCAGCCATGCCCAGGTCTGTCCTGGCTGGCCTGGGAGGGCCCAGCTTTGTGTGAGCAGACAGCACACAAAGGATGGCAGTGGAGCTGAAAGGCTGCATCCCCTGGATCCCTGCCCTGGCCTGTCTGGAGTGCAGCAGTGAGAGCCAAGCTCCCTGTGCCAGCCTGCTGTGCCCAGAGCTGGGCATGCCAGCTCCAGGCTGTTGGGGAGCTCACTGGGTTTACATGTCCTAAAGGGCAAATTTATGGATCCTCTGCAAAGCACTGATCTCCTTCTGCTTCCTTGGCAGGTGTGGTGGAGGAGGAAAAGGAAGAGGAAAAGGCCTGATGGCCATGGAGGCAGCAAATTCCCCATCCCTGGCATCACACAGGTATGTCCTGGTGCACAAACCAGGGAGGACACGCCACAGAGGCTGTAGCTGCAGCTTTCCCACAGGTTACAGTGCGGAGAGACTCCCTTGATCCCAGTCTGTAATCCCTGTTTAATGCTCCCACAGAAAAGTTCAAAATCCACAGGGTTTCCTGCCAGCACATAGGGGCAGGGGGGCGGAATTCCTCTGGTGCTTTTGGGTGGAAAGAATGACATCTGTGTGGCCTCAGCAGAGGGCCAGCACGGGAGATGGCAGGTTGGATTGCAAGCCTCTGCATCCCACCCCTTCCTGGGAGCTGGGCTTTGGCAGGAGGAGATGGAATCCTTGTGGATGTGGCAGGAGGGATTTGTCATCCCTGGGGAGGACCAACAGAGCTGTGGGGTCCTATGCTGTTCCTACAGTGATCAGGAGCTCTGGTTTGGGGTGGTGGCAAGCCAAGAGGACTCCAGGATGCCCTTTCCAGGCTAAGGTTTGGACTCAATGATCCTAGAGGACTTTTCCAGCCTTAAATCCTGTGATTCTAAGATGAGCATTGGTGATGTGCACTCCTTACCCCCTCCCTTCTGCCTCACAGTGACTGGGACTGCCTAGATCCTCCCAAAAAGCAGCCAAAAGGAAAAGCAAGTGCTTGGTTTGTCAGCCACGTCAGCCCCACGGGCGCCGGGGCCAACTCAAGGGCAGGCTGTGAGAGCACCAGGGCTTTGGGATGCTGCAGCTTTAGTTTCCTCACTGGAAACAAGCAAAGGAATGTGCCAATCCCAGGTTTTCAACCTTTATTGTAAAATACAAGCAGAGAAGGCCCAGGTGTTTGATCTGCCCGGCACAGAGTGGAGCTGTGGTGGGGAATCTCTGATGTGTTGTTAAAAGCTGAGGTCGCTCTGCTGCAATGAGCTCTCCCTCATCTCTCCCTGGCATTTTCCAGGAGCATATGGGGATGTGAAAGGTCTGAATTCCTTCCCTTCACCTTTGGTGGAAGCTGAGAGGAGGCTCAGCCCCACATGCTCCCCCCACAGCCTCTGCAGAGGAAACCGGGATGTAAAAGGAAACCCTTCATTCTGGAGCCGGCTGAGGGAGCAGAACCGCCCCTAAACCTGAGCCTGGCTTGGAGAGGGATCCTCAGCCAGCCAATCTTCTGCTTCCAGCACAGCACTGCTCAGGGCTGGGGGGCGGGCTAGGCTCAGCCTGTGCTGTGTGTGCAAGTGTGGCACACAATTCACTGTTTCCCCAATCCTACTGCTGTCCCTAAAAGTCTTCTCTGTGTTGGGAATCCAGTTCCCAATGAGCCAAGCCCCAAAACTGCTGCTATTGATGCCAGAGGGATGAGGGGGCTGAGTGCAGGACAGGCTGCTGGGTTTGCTGCCTTGGGGACTTTGGGGGGCTGGTGCAGCAGTTTGAAGGCAGGAAAGGAGGAGGAGGGGGATGAATCCCAGGAAGGACACGCTGAGCTCAGCCTGGGCAGTGGCCCAGCAGGAACAAACAGCATGTGCAATCCTCCTCAGCCTCGTGCTGGGGAAGTGTAAGCAAAGGGATGCTTGGGAAGGGCTTGGCAGTCTCTTTGTCTTCTCTGCTCTTACAGAGGCAGCAGAAAAGCTGCCTAGAGAGATACAGTCAGAATCACAGAATTCCAGAATGGTCTGGGTTGGAAAGGGCCTTAAAATCATCCAGTTCCACCCATTCCATGGGCAGGGACACCTTCCACTGTCCCAGGTTGCTCCAAGCCCCAGTGTCCAACTTGGCCTTGGAAACTTCCAGGGAACCGGGGGCAGCCACAGCTTCTCTGGGCACCCTGTGCCAGGGCCTCCCCACCCTCCCAGGGAACAATTCCTTCCCAATATCCAATCTAAACCCCTCCTTTAGTGTAAAACCAAACAGGAGAAGGGGTTTCATCCTTCCCAGGTTTCCAAGGACCATGGTTGCCCCAACTCTGAGGACGTTATGCTGATCTGGTGGGACCAAACCAGTTAGTGTCCGGATCTGAGCTGCTGCAGCTTTGCTTGGGATGACAAAATGCACCCACCTGGGAGGCAAATGTCCTTTACCATAGGTCCAGATTGGGTCAGGGAGTTTAAGCCATAATGTGGCAGTTTAGGATGTGTCTGCAAGAGGCCAGGATGTTTTCCACGATGTTTCTCCAAGTCCAGACACCCTTAGGAAAAAAGTGACATCTTCCCTGTGTCCCCACATCAAACCCTGCTCAGCCCAAATACTCCTCCTTGCTTCAAATATGCCAGCAGAAAATTGCAGTGTGTTTTTCCTACTGCATAGATTTCCCATGAAAACCTGGCAGGAAAGAGGTGGCAGATTTCTGGAAGATTCAAGGCACCCACATGATGCAACCCTGGTGCATTCTTACAGAGCGACGCCTGCTCCTGGCAGCTTCAGAAGGAGCTGCTCACATTTTATTCCAGCTGCTAGTGGGCTGCACCCACACATTGAAGACTTTTCCAGGGTCACATCCCTGTCCTGCCACATCTCCTGGTATTGCAGAGCCACATTCCTGCGTCAGGGAGAGTTGTGTTAATTTTAGAAGCAAAACCCCACTCTCTGTTTTCCGTTTTCCTTCTTTTATAACTTGCAGGGAAAAAAGTTGTGGATCGTCCAGAAAACTTTTCTCTGTTCCCCATTTCAGCATGAAGCTAGAAATGCTTTTTCCTGCTCTTCCCAGATGGGTTTAGAAACTCACAGGCATGTTTAGTTTTGGGAATAGTCACGCACTTGGCAGTAAGAACAGCAAATACAGATCCTGGAGCAGGGGAAGCTCCGTGGCTGTTGGATGGGATTTGCCAGCTGAGTCACACGAGGCAGATCTGACTCATCACATCAGATCTGCATCTGCAGATGTCCCAGGATTCTATAAAGGTGGGCAAGGCTGATTATCCTCTGTAAAAGTGGGGAAACTGAGGCATGGAAGGTGAGTTTGGGGCAGAATCAGAGCCAGGCTGGTTTGTGCTGCTTTCCTCCTCCACAAGGATGCTGAGGACTTGCTAGAGAGTCTGAGAGGCATCTCCTTCCCTGCACAGACAATCTGCTGAGGGCTGGGACCCCAGGATATGGAGCTGCTCTGTGTGGGATTATCCCAGCTCCAGCCTCATCCAGCACAGATGGATCTTCTGGCCAGGAGGTGCTCGCAGCCACTGAGCAGCCTCTGTATCCTTGTCTTCTCTCCCTGCTCCTGGTGACTCTGCCATAAACCCCAGGCAGGAACAGGCTCTGCTTTGTTGTGACCATGATTTATGCCTTTCTCCAGTGTGGATGCCCAAATTGTGCTTCCTACACAGTGGGAAGAGATGCAGGAGCTGCCTCTCTGCACCTCTAGGCAGCACAGTCCAAGCTTCTGGCCCAGCACTCAGCACATTGAACATCTCCTGCATGTCCCTGGATCTGTCAGGCTGTCCCCAACCCTGGAGGAGGCATCAGAGCTGCTGAATTTGGCTTTGCACAGAAGGTCTCTTGTTCAGCCTGGGGCAGAGGTGCTTGGGAGAGGTGGGGTGGGAGGTTTAGATGAATGAGGATCGTTGTTCCACTCCTGATTGCCTTCAGGAGGGTGCTGGATGTTTCCCAGCACAAACACCTTGGATTCAGTCTTTGAAATAATTTACACTTCTGGGCTCTTTTGGCTTTGACGTCAAGACCGGATTTCCCCTGGGATCCCTCCTGGTTTGGGACCCAGGGGGTGCTGTGGTTACAAGGACACATGTGAATCAAAGCCCCTTACAGCTGTCCTCCTCCTCTCCTGCATGGATCTGGCTTAGTCCCATCCACCTGGGAATTACTTCAAGCTCCTTTGCTGCCTGAACACAGAGAAGCAGCAAAGAATTTAAGACAGCTCCTGACTTTTGAACAGTCCAGGATGCAAGTCAGGGCTGTAATTTAGTGAGAGGGAAACTCAAATCCTGAATTTCCAGGGTTTCTCTTGGATATGGAATACCCAGTTTTGGTTATTGTAGTTTCCAATGACAAAGCTGTGTGCTGGACATGCAAAATAATGGAGAAACTGCAATGTGTACATTGTGGAATTGTCTCAATTTTCCAAAGACCCTCCCCAAATTCAGAAATATCTTCAGTCCCTGTGATGGCACCTGTCTTGATGAATTAACAAATTAATGATGATTTTCTCCCTAATTCCAGCTAACAGAATGACTGGATCTGCTGGAGGCAAGTTCATCAGCTGTGGGATGCACAGTGAATCCACTCTGGGCTCTGTCACTGATGCACCACGTGCTGTGAACCCAGCAATTCACCATTGCCTGAAGCTTTGCTGACTTCCCTGGTGTTTGCAGGAAGGTGCATGGTCACCCTGTGGAAGCAGGTATGAAGTGGTAGGTGGGGCAGCCAAAAAGCCCTGCAGGGATCTTGGGCACCACAGAGTCAGTGCAAACAAATCCCTACGGGCATGAGAAGCACTGGGCTCATGGCACCATGCACTCTACAGGTCCTTTGGGGCCTCATCACTTGTGTTGTCCCATTAGCTGGAAATCCCAGTGCCCAGATAAACAATTGTGTGCCTTGGTGCCAGCCCTGCATCCCTGGGGCAGCAGGACCACTGTCCTTGAGGGTGGGATCAGGGTGGAAAACCTCCCCCAGCCTTCACTGCCACCAGGGTTTCTGTCTCTGGACCCAACTCCAGTCCCACGCCCTGAATCCTGTGCTGGGAATACACTTTTGGCTCTGCGTGGCTGTGGCCAAGACTTTCCCATGCTTCACAAAGTGCCATAAAGCCACAATAAACAGCACAGCCCCTGCACTGCTGTCCCTGAGCTCCCCTGGTCCCCAGTGCAGCTGGTGCCTGAACACTTGGGAGAACGAGGATATTTGGGATTTCTGGGCTGCAGAAGTGTCAGTGTGGAAAAGGCCGCAGCAAAGCAGAGAGACCAGCGGAAATAGATGGATTTAAAAATAGGAGAGGCAGAGAGGGGCTGGCTGGGATTCAGGAGCTGCAGAGAGCTGGGAGCACACAGATCCAATTAGGGTGGATCATTTAGACCCTGCTCCCATCCACAGCAGCCCTGGGCACGGCTTCCCCCTGCAGAGACTCCCCTGCAGCCCTGGCACTGCTTCCCTTTCGGCTGTTCCCCAGGGAGCAGTGCCCAGCCGGGATCCCACACAGCTCCGTGACATCCCCTCTGTGAGTCCCCAAACCCAAACCCCCTCTGCAGGGCTGGGCACTGGCAGAACCCCGGCTTTTGTCCCCCAGGGAATCTCTCCCGACCCTAAGGAGCCACCACTGCTCCGGGCAGGGACATTCCATCCTCGGACATTCCATCCTCCTGCTCCGTGTCCCGTGTCCGGTCTCACTGCTCCCCCCGCTGCCCGGCTCCGGCACCACCCCGAGCTTGCTCCAGTCTTCCCCAGCCTCCAGTCCCTGCAGGAGGAGCAGGAAAGGCTCGATCTCCGCTGCCCAGGCCAGGGATGTGCCCGAGCAGGGCGGCCTGGGAGCCTCCCTCTGCCACGGAGAGGTGTCTCCTTCTGCTTGCCCTGGGAATGGTGCTCTTCCAGGCCAGTCCTCCCTGCTGGAAGGAGAAAAGCAGAGCCAAGAGGAGTGACAAGGCTGGCAGGGGCCAGGAGGGAAAAAATGATGGATGTAGAAACCCCTGACATTTTTATTTGTTTGTTGTTTTTTCTTGTTTTGGGTTGGAAAGGACCTTAAAAATCACCCAGTCCCACCCTCTGCCATGGGCAGGGACACCTTCCACTATCCCAAGTTGCTCCAAGCCCCGTCCAACCTGGCCTGGAAGGGGAACTTAACCTATTTCAGACTCTGCCAATTATTATTTCAACTGTGATTTATTAGAGTTATCACTAGAAATAAGATGATGATAGTGCATAGATATCTTCAAACTGTGAGAGCATGGCATGGGTGCTCAAGCAGCACACAGCATGCCATGAGATTCCTTCTGTCTTTCCAGGTTTCAGTTTCAAAGATGCTGTTCTGCCTGGGAGCAGAGAGAGGGAGTCCTTCTCCTTCTCTATAAAACACAAGGCTGGAGCCACCAGAGGGGTTTGCAGTGACACCTTTCAGGTCTCCCACTCAGCTCTGCTCCAGAGCTGCAGCCTCCCATTGAACAACACCCAGAAAAGGGGGTTTGGCTTGTAGGGAAGTGTTTTATTTCCTTTAATTAACTGGATCTGACCTGGATGGAGCCCAGGCCTGTTCTCAGCCACCAGTGAGCCCAGAGCTGTGCATGATCAGAGCTGACAGCCCCAGTGGTGCTGGTGTAAATGCCAGCAAACCCCACTGATCGACCTGAAAAGCCCCCACAGGTCTGACATGAAACATTCATGCTCAGGGATCGGATATTTGAGATGAAACCTCAGCAGCAGTTCCTGTGCAGATCCTTCCTCTCCTGACTTAGCAATTGCCAGCAGCGAGGAAAATCCCTGCAGAGTAACTCCGGGATTGCTAACAGCCCCTCTCATTGGGATAACCAAGTGAAGCAGCAGGTTTTATGCTCTATCTGTCCAGGAGAGAGAAATTAGAGCCTGTCAGGGTGATTTCAGGGTGATTTACTAGGCATCTGAGTGCCTGTGCACACAGCTCCAGATGCCTCCTGCTCTCCTTCCTTCAGGACACGCTGCCTCCCGCAGGGAGCTGCTGGGTGAAGGGGGAATTAAAGGCATTTGTTATTCCCTGCCATAGCCCATCACCAGGCTGCCTTCCCAAGGAGCTGCTGCTCGGGGGCTTGCCTTGCAGGGAGGAGCTGCTTTATCATGGCATGGCAGCTCGCCCAGGAAAGAGCTGGGAGACAGCTGGGATTTATTCCGGAGCTGCAGTTCTGCTCCTGTGGGGAGGCCAGGGGTCAGAGAGATGAGGCAGGCTGCAGCAGGGAGGGCTTTCACACTCCTTTAGGCACTCCAGCACTGCATCCCCAACCCAGCCTGGCAGGCAGGCCTAGCCCCAGTGCTCCCATCCCAGTTCCCAGAGCTCAGAGCCTTTCCCTGGCCTCGGCTCATCACAAGCATGGAGTTGGTGATGCTCCATCAGCTCCATCCCCTGCCTGATCCATTCTTGCTGCCCACCCTCTCTGCACCTCCAAGTGTTCCCCTTCCTGTTCTGTCTCCAAACCCCTTCTGCTTCCAAAGGATTTCTTTCCACTCTCCCAACTCCCCTCTCCGCCCTACAAACGGAAAGGCTTAGGCACACTCTGCTGCACATTTAGAGCTGTGTGACCACGAGGTTTGCTGCAGCCAGCCCAGTCAGCTGACCCAGCCACACTCATTCAAGGAATCATTTTCCACTGATGTCCAAGCTGTGGCTGCCCAGGGTGGGGGGAAAAAAAGGATGACTTGGTGTGTTTGGGATAAGTGGTGAAGGAAAAGCATACCTGGAGAGGGAGGCACATCTCTGCTATTCCTAAATCCTGAGCTGCTGCATCTGTCAGGGTAAGCAGTGGTAGGATGACGTTATGAACCAAAACAGGGTGGATTTAGATGGGATATTGGGAAAGAATTGTTCCTTGGGAGGGTGGGGAGGCCCTGGCACAGGGTGCCCAGAGAAGCTGTGGCTGCCCCTGGATCCCTGGCAGTGTCCAAGGCCAGGCTGGATGAGGCTTGAAGCAACCTGGGACAGTGGAAGGTGTCCCTGCCCATGGCAGGGGGTGGCAGTGGATGATCTTGAAGCTCCCTTCCAACCCAAACCATTCAGTGATTGTATGATCCTGTTATTTTCCTGAAAATGAGAGCCTCCTTTGGACTCTTTCCTTCCATCTGCAGCTTTCCAAGATCTCCTTTTGGGTTCTGCACCTTGAGAAATTGAGGTGTGCCCCCAAGGCTACCCAAGACCTGCTAAATCCCACAGGGTTGGATCCCTTGCTGTGATGTGGAACTGAGTTAAGGTCTCATGTCACAGCAGCAGCTGCTGCAGCACCAGCCCTGGAAGCTCCTGCTGCTGTGGGCTGTGGGACCAGGACCTGCTTTGTGACCATGGCAAGAGGCACCTTCTGCCCCTGTGGCTTTGCTGCTTGGCCTGGAGGAGAAGTGGAGGTGGAGGGTGAGTGATTGCACCTTCAGCAGATGGTTATCCCATGAATCATGGGCTGTCAGGCCATGTGGTCATCCCTGGATGGCTCCTGCTGGACCTGTTTGAGCACATGCAGCTGACCTGAGCTTTCCTGGGAGGGCTGAGCTCCCTCACATGCCCTGCCCAGCCCTGGTTGCACCTCGAGGCCACCACAGGGACAGCTGGCACATGAGATGTCTCTCTTTTGACGTCCAGTCCCCACGCCCTCATGATGGGGCAGCTCTGCCCAGTGTTCCAGAATTCCCCTCCCCTCCTTCCCAAAACACAACTGGGAGGGAGTGGGGACCTCTCTGACACGTCCCTGACAGCTGAAATGTCAGGGATTCAGGGTGGTTTCTGCTTCATGGCTGATCTTACAGCTGCCGTCACCCCTTGCTGCTGTTGGGGGAAAATCTCCAGGCAGAGAGAGGGGCTGGAGCTCCCCTCTTGGGAGGGGATGGGTGAGAGGGAAATTCCTGCCAGGAATGAGTCACCCTTGCGTGCTACGCCTGGAAAAAGCAACTGCTCCCATCCTGCTGTGGGGCTGGGCCAGAAGGGATCCCTCATTCCTTTGGGAGGCTTTGTATTTTCCTCCTTTAAGATAAGGTAGGCTGGAGTTTCACCCAATTTAGGGAGAAGCAGCAGAGCCAGGTATCAAATCCCAAATGACTTCCCAATTTCTGCCTGGTGAGGCACAAAGCATAGGGTGACTTTATCTGGTTTACCCACATCCTTTGTGTCATTTTAAACTGAGGGGAGAGAGATTAGATATTGGGCAGGAATTGTTCCCTGGGAGGGTGGGGAGGCCCTGGCACAGGGTGCCCAGAGAGGCTGTGGCTGCACCTGGATCCCTGGCAGTGTCCAAGGCCAGGCTGGATGGGGCCTGGAGCAATCTGGGACAGTGGAAGGTGTCCCTGCCCATGGCAGGGGTGGCACTGGATGGGTTTTGAGTTCTTTTCATATGCAAAACAACAAGAAGAAAAACATTTATTTCTGCTTCCCACCCTGCTTAGCATTAATTTTTCTGAAAGATTCTCCTGTGTCAGAGCACCCTCCTGAGCAATATGGAATTCTCAGGAAACACCCCCTGCTTGTGCAAAAAGCTAAAA
Source organism: Drymodes brunneopygia (assembly GCA_013400955.1). NCBI lineage: Eukaryota > Metazoa > Chordata > Aves > Passeriformes > Petroicidae > Drymodes > Drymodes brunneopygia. The sequence goes on from VZTZ01001999.1 coordinate 219,076, forward strand.
CTCTCCTGCCTAAAAAACTATTTTTAATCAGGGAATACTGGAGATGGTTTAGACAGAGAGGGAGCAACACTAAACCAGCTTTGAGCGTGGCTTTTGGGCCTGTGGTGGAGCTCCACAGCATAATCCAAGCTTAACTTTGCTGTGGTGTAGAATTTGTGCTCTGGAGGAATAATAAACCACCCCCTTGGGCTGAATCTGGGGCTGATGGCTGGAATTTAAGGAAGTCCTGTGAGTTTCTAATCTTAGGCTGCCTTTTCCTGGGTAGTTTATTCCTTTAAATAGAAAGGCTTAAATGGGATTGACTCCTGCAAGCCTTGTGCCCTGGATGGGCTATAATCTTTAATGACCAGTGATGGCAGGGATGTCACATCACACATCCCTTCTGCTGTGAGAGGAAAACACAGAAGAGCCCTCATTTTCTGCTGGTGCTGGTGTCACCTGGAGATCTGTCCCAGCTCCATCCTGCCCCTTGGAATGGCAGGGAAAGAAGCCTGGCGTCTGGCAGGACCCAGGGAATGGCTGGAGTTGTGTCAGAGGAGGTTTATGTTGGATTTCAGGTAAAGTTCCTTCCTTCAGAGGGTGCTGGGCACTGCCCAGGCTCTCCAGGGAATGGCCACGGCCCCACAGAGCTCCAGGAGTGTCTGGACAGCACTGCCAGGCATGCCCAGGGTGGGATTGTTGGGGTGTCTGTGCAGGGACAGGAGCTGGACTCAATCATTTCCCAGGACTAAGAGAACAGAAGTGAAATGTGGTGCTCTGACTCACCTATGAGACAGGTCAGGGAGCTTTGTCCCCCACAATGTGCACTAACATGAGAAAATACCTTTTTTAGGATGACCAATTATGTATCTGAATGTCCATTTAAATTTCAGGTCTCTGGGAGAGCCATCCACCTCATCCCTGGCGAGCAGATCCAGGTTTCTCACAATTTTCCAGCAGGATTTGCAGTGGGTGGTCACAGACTGGAGAGCTTGGCAGCTTTCTCAGTGGTGCTGCAGAAACCACATATTTTTATCCTTGTATGGAATAATCACATCCTGATGAAATCCAGGATTTGTGCAGCCGAGCTGACTTTACAAGTGCCACCACCCTTTGTAGATGCCAAGACACCAACCCTGGATTTCCCCATCCTCTTCCTCAGCTCTTCAAATCATTCCTAAACCAATCCTGAGCCAGAAGAGCACATCCTGGAGGACAGATCCCAATCCATTTTTCCCTTTCTGGGCAGCAGCTTCCACACCAGGATCCCCTTATCCCTGTACATCCCTGTCCAGAGGGTCCCCAGCCTGCCCTGAGTGCCCCACCCTGCTGATGCATCCTCAGTCCTCCCTCAGGGCACAGGGGAGGCTGAGTGCAGCCTTTGCCTTCTCCCACCCCCCTGTCTTGGAGCTCATGGCAGGCTCAGTGCTCCTGGGAGGTTGGGATGAGTCAGTGTTTGCACGTCCTGAGTCACTCCAGGGAGTTGCCAGAGAGGAGTGGGGGATGCCCAGCCTCATCTGGGGGTGTCAGTATCCCAGGAAGATCTGTCTGAAAGAAAATTCCCATTGAGGGGTCACCACCTCGCAGCGTTGCTTCCAGCAGGGCCACTACCATGGAGCACAAGTGTCACTCCATGAGAAAAAGTTATTTCCTGGCCCTGTTTCCACAGGAATCCTTTCAGGTGACCCCCAGCTGAAGATTGGGGTGAGGTGCCACATCCCCAAGCCATGGCTGTCCTTGGAAATTTCTGGAATATGCCAAGGGGTTCCATCAGAGCATGGGGAACCATGGCATCCAACCTGACAGGGAGGCCATGCAGGAATGCCAGGCAAATCCTCAAAGCAGGGCATTTGGGATGTCTTTTGAGTAGAATGAATTCCCAGTCCTCCCACTGATTGCAGTTTTTATCACTATTTGGGGTTTTTTTTTTTGAACTAAAGATGCTCCTGAGCTCATGTGGTGGTTTTGGGAGGGGATTGGCTCAGAAGTCCATCAAAGCAGGTTTTGGATTTAAAGGGGAGAGTGGACAGCCTTGCTGACACCCCCACAGACACCCGGATGTCCTCTGTCCCTTGATGAGCAACCCAGAGAACACCAGAGGATACTTCAAATACACACCCAGGCTTTAGATTCTTAGCTACATTTCCAGTTTGAACGGAATAAATTTGCTGGTCAAGAGGAGCTGGAAGAACCACCCCAGGATTTTTTTGTTCTCAGAGTCCCTGCCTTGAACATGAACTAAATTTTCTGTGCTTGCTCAGAGCAGAGGCTGAGCAGGGAGCGAGGCCAGAAAAACAGGGGGTCATGTCAGACTTCCTTTTTTTCTCCTCTTAACACTGAAATAAAAATACATCCCAAGCTTGTTTTGGGATTAACAAGAAAAAATTCCTCTTGATGGGAACCATCTGTGGCCGGGAGATGCCGGCTGCTCTCTGCTTCCCACCCTCACACAGACGCTGTCATTCGGGGTGTGTTCCTATCCCAAATATTATTCCTCTCATCCCTGTGCTGCTGGGAGGAATCCCAACTATTTAAGCAGCCTTTTCTCCCAGCATTTCAGAGCAGCAGCAGCTCGTGCCACCTGTGTGGGATAATATTTGCTCTGCTCATTACAGCCCCAGTGCCCAGCACAGCTTGCTGAGCTCAGAGGGTAAACACTGCAAGTGTCTTTGTGGTGACCTTTCCACCCCAGATGTCACCTCAGGGTCAGAGCAAATATCTCAAGGCCTCTCCAGCCTGTCCCACAAACCAGGAGGGGAAATCTGCCCCAAGGAGTGGAGATTCCCTGGCTCTGCCTCTGCTGTGCTGCTGGAAACGAGGGGTTTGGTGCTGCTCCCTTCATGGTGGTGAAGAATAAGGCGATTTCTGGGGTGGCCCCTGAGGTTTTGGGGTGTGAAATGCAACTTCTGGGCTGGCTTGGCAACAGGAGGATGAAGAGGTGCATTTACAGCATCAGAAACTGCAGAGAGATTCGGAGCAGGGAGAAGCCTCCAAGACCAGGAAGAGGAGATGAAGCTTAAGGTGAAGCCAGCAGAACCCAGGGCAGGTCTGGCTTTTCCTGGAGGAAAGGCTGGAAGCGTTTCTCTGCTCTCTCCATGCAGCTGAGGAGGCTGCCTGGCTGAAATACCTCCTCCTGGGATCAGCTCCTGGCAGCTTGAGCAGGAAGCTGGGAGCAAGACGAGCCCAACAGGTTCTGGGCTGGGAGAGCCTCCTGGATGGCAGCACATCCTTGGCTTGGGATCCAAGAGCTGAACTGAAATGGCTCCAAACAAGCACTTTGGGGGCTCTCCCAAATCTGCTTGGACCAAGGATTTTTGTGCACGCCGGTTCTGTGTCTCACCCATCAAAAAGCAATTTACAGATTGAATTTTATATAAATGTATATAGACTGCTAGAACAACATCATGTAGAACATTATATTGTAATAGGAAGAAAATCTGCTGTTGTTTTATTAGAAATAGAGGGAAATAGATTCACATAGCATTTTTCAGACAGTGAGGTTTTGAACTCTGGGGGTTTAATTTCAGCAGTGTTTGTGCACACATGCTCCAGCCCAGGCAGGCTCAGTTGAGGCTGGAATGGATTTTTCATCCCCTGCGATGGGGTCAAACCCCACATTTCCATCTGAGAAAACTCTGGGATAGAGAGGATCAGAAAACTGATGTTCCCCCTGGCCTGGCTGAATAACAGGGGCTTTGTTCAGGGATCCAGCTCAGGGATTTTATTTCAGTACCTGCAAAGGAGCTATGAGAGGAATGCAGCAGGTTCCTCCCGGCCTGGAGAAATGCAGAGATATCTCCAAAGGTGTTTAATATTAACTGGAGCTGGGCACATCCCTGAAGGATTTGATTGTGAGCCTATCAGTGTTTATATCCAAACATCACCTGCAAATCCATAACATGGCCAGAGCTAGAACAGGTGAAAGTCCTCCTGCAGGGAGTTGGATCGATGGCAGCTTTGTCAATAAAGATCATCCCGTGCTGGCACCAGGAATGTGATCCATGAGCCCAGGCCTTCCTGGGCAGGCACAGAACAAAGGCCTCAGCCACAAGGCTGTGATGAATGTGTTGGTGAGGAGAGTAGGGCTGGGAGGGCAGGGAGCAGGAGGAACAAAGCAGCGCTGTGTGCACGGGCTCCTGGGAGAATGCTGGGATTTGCTTTCCAGGGTGGATGTGATGGGAGCCTCTCCAGCAAAACCCACTGGGATTTTGGTGCCAGCAAGGTTTGGCCTTCATACTCATCCTCAGTGACTCTTCTGGCCAGATGGTATCAGAAGCAGTTTTTGATAAAGCTCCTTCTCACAGGGCAGGGAAGTCTTGCACCACATGATGACAAATACATTTCTTGCCTTGCTGTTTCAGCTGCATTTGTTTATTAAGTGGCCTGCACTAGAAAATGCTGTTAAACCCAGTTTAATTTAAAAACAATTAGTTCAGAGATGGTTTTATCTACATGCCCTGAAGTTCTCCCAATATATCTGGAATCATGGAGTCACTAAGGCTAGAAAAGACCTCCAAGATCATCAAGTTTAACCTTTGACCAAATCCCACCATGCCTCTAAACCATATTGTGAAGTGCCACACCAACATGATCTTTTTACTATGTTTTTTTTCCACAGGAGACTTGTGTTTATCCTAAGCTTGATACTGAGAGCAGGAGCTGGAGGTTATGGATGGTTTCATTCCTTCCAGTTGTGTATTTAATGTGGGGAAAAATGCCAGCAAATAAAAGGTCACAAGCTTGGGACACGGGACTAAGTCTTGCCAGCAGCTCAGCTGGGGGACCCTTAGTGGCAGTGACTGTCCTTCTGGGGACACTGCCCAGCTCCCCTCCATCCAGAGGGCTCTGGATGAGCAGATCCATGTTTCTCCACCCCTTTGAAGGGCTGTGGGGCCAGCCCAGGAGTTGTTTGCCCAAGACAATGATATAGGGCAACTTCCCTTAGGGCTGCAGAGCGACAGGAGGGCACAGGGTGCTCTTCAGCCTAAGAAACATCGATGGAGACAGACATTCCTCACTTTGCCAGTGGGTCACCATCACTACAAAACCTCATCCTGGCTGCTCCAGATCTTCTCAATTTTATATTTATTTCGTATTTCTTTAACTGTTCTTTTTATGACTGAGCCATACCTATTTTCTCCCCCACGCTGAAAGACTTCAGTGCAGTGATCAGGGGATGCTGAGGGTGACAGGGACCTGATCTACCTGCTCCAATAACAGTGACTTTCCTCCTGTTTATGTACATCCCTCTTATCTCCTAGAAGGGGGGTTGCTGGTTAACCTCCCCCAGAGCAGGCAAACACAGTTATTGTGCAAACAGTGTTTCCTGACTTGGTGGACAAAAGATATCTTCATTTCCAGTTGCTGGGTAACACCAAATATTCCCATTTTCACCCTCAGTGATCTCTTCAGGGCTCACCAGCTCACCACAGGTTCTGCTGCAGGGATGGAGACCTTGCAGGGGCTTGTTGGAGCAGCTTGAGGAGACAAAAAAAAAAGTGAAAGAGAGGTTGAAATACAGAGGATGTAACAGGAAAATGGCTCTACAAGCCCTCCCTGTAAATGCCATTATGGTAAAATAATTATGCCTGAGGGGACACTTACAATCAACACCCTCCTTGCACTTATTAGAGGCACAAAGGGTAGGAAAAAGGACCTCAATGAAAATATTCACAGCACAAACACAGGAAGGCACTGAGCTCCCTCCTGTTTGCCCTGCATTCCCCAAGAGCTGCAGAGGGCAGAACAATGAATGGTGTGTCCCTCTGCAGCTTCCTTCCCCTGCCCGGGCTGCTCTGGGGCAGCCACAGCAGGGATTTGCCTCCCAGAGCTCCTCTGCATGGCCAGAGACATGGACAGGGCTCAGCTCCACTCCTGCCACATATCCCCCACTTAAATCCAGCCTCGCTTTCTTCATCCTTCATTTTCTCTCTGCAAAACTGAGATGTTGAAATCACCCAGCTTTGCTCAGTGTCCACCATCCAGGTGTGGCAGCACTGCAGTGGCAGCTGATGGGGGTTCCTTGCTCTGCCCCAAAAAGCCACGGGGGAACCTCCTGTGCTGTCACCACACCCTGCAGCAAATGCAGAAAAGGGAACATCCAAAATGTTCTGACATCTCTGAGAAGGCTCCAGGGAGAGCTCAGAGCCCTTCCAGTGCCTAATGGACAGCTGGAGAGGGACTGGGGACAGGGAATGGCTTCCCACTGCCAGAGGGCAGGGATGGATGGGATATTGGGACAGAATTGTTCCTTGGGAGGGTGGGGAGGCCCTGGCACAGGGTGCCCAGAGAAGCTGTGGCTGCCCCTGGATCCCTGGCAGTGCCCAAGGCCATGTCTGGGTCATCAGGAATGCTCAGGAAAGTGTTTCTCCAGCAAAGACTTCCCCCCTGTGAGCCTGGGAGGAGGAAAAGGGGCTGTTCTCTTCCTACAGAGGGGATGGAACTGCACTTTTTCTTGGAGAAGGCTGGTGCTGAGTTAAAGGATTGATCACCCCCTTCCTCCTGATGCCACTCTTGTAGGAAACTGCAGCATCTCCCTCACCATCCATCCCCACCAAAGACAGAGCAGTGACTCCTGTGAGGCTTTGCCTTGATGCCCTTCTGAGCTGCCAGCCTCGTATTTCCCTGCCAGGAAACAAAAATGTCCTTTCTGGAGGAATTTTCCCCTCCATAAGCTCGTAGCAAAACTCTTTCAGGACGTGGTGTGAAATCCTGAAACTCAGCCCTGGTTTAGAGCTGAGCCAGGTCCTAAAGGAGCAGCTTAAAAAGGGATCACACACAGGAGACCAGAGGGTTTCAGGAGGGCTTTAGAGGTGAGTCCTTTGGAAGTAAAGCTGGCTGGGAATATAGGAGGAATGAGCACAGCAGAAATCGCTCCCATGCCAAAGGGGATACCTATAGCAGCTTTGAGCATTCAAGGCCCTCAGCCCGGGACAAGGACCTTTTAAATCTGAAACCAACCTTCCCTGTCCAAAATTCTATCTGTTTTTCTAGGTGCTGCCTGGAAATCCATGGTGAAGTTCCTTCAGTGACTCTTCTTTGACATTGCACAGCCTTTAGCAGCCAAAGTGCTTCTTTCAAGGGGGAAAAGATGCTCCCTCTGCTCATCTTTGCTGTCCTCACAGCTGCTTGGAGTGGCTGGAGAACAAATCCTTCCCCAACCCTGCATCCTGGCAGGATCCCACGTCGGACTCAACCAGCCAAGTCACAGAAATATCCTGAAAATGTGCAAACTCTGGTTCTTTTCAGACCCGTTTTCCTCAGCAAATGGATGCTGTAAGGAACTGACTGGCTGGTGCTGGGAGCAGCTGCAGGATTTCTGGAACCTCCTGAATTTGAATATTTCCTCTTGGTGCCAGAAAAAAATATTTTTCCCTTGATCTTATGAAAGGCTGAACTCTTTCTGCTGAAGTTAAAAGGAGACAATCCTCAGGCACAAAACCAAGGATGTTTAAAGTTTGGCAAAGGCACCAGACTTTGTTGAAATATCTGCCTCTGTCCCATCCCCAAGCCTGCAGGAAAACACATCCTAAAGTTCTGCTGTGGACCCACAACCAGGCAGCAAATAAAATGCTCCCACAGGATGGATTTTCATCAGGATTTAAGGTAATCACAGCTCTCAGAGGCTTGTGATTCTGAAATGTGTGCTCTCAGCAGTGCTGGAAGGAGAAGCACTTGGCAAAGGGCTGCCAGGACAGCTGCCTGCATCCCAACCATGCAGCTCCTCTGCTGTGCTGCTCATTGCTTGGATCTGACTCTCAATTCTGATTTTTCACTTCCACTCTTTCCCTGCTGCTGGGTGCAGCAAGATTATTTCTGCTTCTCCTATGAACAGAGCCACTTGCCAGTGACCTCTCAGCTCAGTCTGCCTCAGTAAAGAGGAGTCTGGCATTTGGCTTGTGCTTGCTTATTTTGACAGCACATCCCTTCCTTTTGCACTGCTTGGATTAGTCTCTACTTCAGGGCCTGGCCAAAAAAGTGGAAAATGGCCATATTGCAGAAAAAAAAAATTCATCCATTGCTCTCAGCCAAGTGTTTTGTCACCTTGCATCAAGAAGGTCAAAAGATTCACAGCTGAGTTTTGGCCACAGTGCTGGGCAGGCCTGGGCATCCTTCTCATCCCAAATAACCTGTGCTGCTGCAGTGTGAGGAAAACAAGTCCTGAGCAAGGAACAAAACACTGATCCTTCCCCCAAAATGCTACAGCTCAAGGACCCCACACCAGGATGGCCTCAGAGTGGAGATCAGGTCCACCTACACACTTGGGAGTTCAGGATCTAATATAGGACCAGGTGCAGGTGATAAAGGGGGTGGAAAAAATGAAGAGTGAGTTGGAAAGTGGGGGAGAAGTCAGGAGGCTGCAAAGTCCAAACCTGCACCTGATCATTTTTATTCACTTCTATGGACCCAGGTGGGAGCACTAAACACCCCTCCTACCCCGTGCTGTGCCTGCCTCATCCCTGGCAGTGTCCAAGGCCAGGCTGGACGGGGCTTGGACCAACCTGTAATCATGGAAGGGGGCGTTGGAATGAGACGATCCTTTAATGTCCCTTCCACCCCAACCCATTCCGTGATTCCTCGCTGCCCTTTAGGGGCTCAGCACTCCCAAACCCCCTGGCACAGCGCCAAGCACTGCCCAACTTTTCCCTTATCAGGGGTACCGCAACCTTTCCCTGAACCCTTGGGGCCGGCCCGAAGAGCAGAGCCCCCCACGGTTGGGCTCAGCTTCCTTTTCTTCTCCTCCTCCTCCTCCTGTGGGTGCTCCGCTCCTCCCGCGCTGCCCGGGGCGGAGCCGCCCGGCGCAGGGCCCGCCCCGCTCCCGCTGCCGAGCCGAGCCGGGCTGGGCTGCGGGGCAGGGACCGCGGCCGTCCCTGCGCCCTCCCTTCCTTCTCTCCCTGCCGGCCCTGGCACAGCCCTGCCGGCGGGGCCGGCTC
>VZTZ01001999.1:228278-286788 GCA_013400955.1 Drymodes brunneopygia
CCCCTCCCCCGTGCTTTCCCTGCCTCATCCCTGGCAGTGTCCAAGGCCAGGCTGGACGGGGCTTGGACCAACCTGTAATCATGGAAGGGGGCGTTGGAATGAGACGATCCTTTAATGTCCCTTCCACCCCAACCCATTCCGTGATTCCTCGCTGCCCTTTAGGGGCTCAGCACTCCCAAACCCCCTGGCACAGCGCCAAGCACTGCCCAACTTTTCCCTTATCAGGGGTACCGCAACCTTTCCCTGAACCCTTGGGGCCGGCCCGAAGAGCAGAGCCCCCCACGGTTGGGCTCAGCTTCCTTTTCTTCTCCTCCTCCTCCTCCTNGGCTCCCCGTATCCCCCGCCCGGGGGGACGCTGAGCCGTGGAGGATGGGACAGCTGTGCCGGCTTTCATCCCTAAAAGCTGCTCCGGTGTGCAAAGCCGCGTTCCTTTGCCCCAGAAGGTTTTTCTTTTCCGTCCCCATTGCGTGTGTGCCCCCCCTCTCCCCACGGGTGGCTCACCTGGCTGCGAGCATCCCGAGCGAAGTTGGGATGTGAGCGGATGTTCCCCAGGCACCCACCTGGGGAGAGAATCCCCTTTGGTCTCTTAGACCCCCGCACTGTCCGGGTGTGGATCTGGACACCGCTTTTCCCCTTCAGGCCCTGCTTGTTTTACAGGGAACGCTTCGTTTTGATATAAAATAATGGCATCTGCAGTGTCCCGCGGCTCCAGGGCTTCACACCGCTGTTGTCCGGAGCTGTAAAATCCTGAGGCAGCAAAACCCCAAGAGGGATTTATTTATTTATTGTTGCTGGTCCAGCTGGAGGAGCACTCAGTGCCCATCCAGCTCCGTGAGGATGCTCAGGGATGTCCTGGATGGCTCTTGGCACATTCTCTGCCAACAAAGCCTCTGTTAAAAACCCCAAATTTCCAGCGTGCACCGAGCAGAGAGGGTAAAAAAATGGTGCTGTAAGAGGGTGTTACTTCGTCTTGATGCTTGGCAAAGAAACTGATTCAAAAAAGGAGTAATTCAGGAAAAAGAGGGAAAAAACATCGTCTCGTTGCTGTTTCATTGAAGCCCTCACCCATGTCCTGTCTGTTCCCCACCCGGAAAACTGGGCATTGAGGAGTTGCAGTCGGCATGTGAGCCTTGCTCTGGAAAAGGGCTGCTGGAGCAATTCGTGCTGTGGAAGCTGTGAAATTTCGCCCCTGGTGAGATGGAAATGGGGATTCTCCAGCCAGGAAAAGCCTGGCTGGGTCGAATTTGGAAGTGCTTTGGGATTTTAGGGGTGGGTCCTTACAGTCACTCTTGTTACGTGTAATCGTGTTGGCTTAAGGGTTATTTTGGGGCTGGAAAGGGATTAGGGATGGATGACAGGAATAGGCATGGCCATGCTGCATGTGAGATTTTAAAAAATAATGAATTCTGGTTCTCTTTGCTGACTCTTTGTCCCAGTGGGAAGGAGCCCATAGATATTTTTCTCCATTAGAAAGTTACACTGTGCACGGAGAACGTAAAATCCAACTGTGCCATTCGGGTGCTGGAGTCTCCTTGGGATGCTCCAGCTGCCAGGAAATCTAGATTGCAAGTAAAAGTTAGAGTGGTGCTGCTTCTTAAAAAGCTTTTTTGGGGTTTGGATCACCCAGCCAGGCAGGATAACAGTTTTTTCCCTTCTTTTCCCCTTACAAATCGCCGGCTTGCACTTGGCAGGTGTGGCTGGGGAAAAGCTGAGGTAAATGGATTTCCTGCCTCGCATTTTGTCTGGCATGTCCATGTTCCTCATCAGATTGCTATGGAAAATGGTCCATTAATTCATTATCCAGCCTTTATCCACCTGAGCAGTGATGCATCCTGACTCCTTAAAGCCTGTTATTTTAACATATTCCCCTCTGCCAGGCTTTGAAGCATCTTCACGCTGATATCCCAGCAATGTGGAGCTGCAGAACATTTCTCTGTGATTTAGGAGGTGCTTCTTCAGTGGCAAATAGAAGCTCTGCTTTGTTGGCAGAGTTAATTTTAGAGTGGGTGTCTCTGTCAAGCTGTACTTTTTTATTAAATGAGCGTGTTCTGCTTGTTACACTTTACCCTGCAATGAATTTGGCAAAGCACTGCTAGTGTTGGAAGGAAAATGAGTCCTGGTTGGATCAATTGATTTGGTGTCAGGTTGTAGATTCAGAAACTGCTGGCTTGGAATTAATGATAAAGGGTTTGGTTTTTAGCAAGGCAACAAATTGCTTTATAAAGCAGGAAGGTTATAAGGAGACACAGAACCAGCTGTGAGGGGAAAGCCCTTTGTTGCACTTTTACCCATTAACAGTGTACCCAGGTGTATTTGATCTCCAGTAACTGCCTTAAAATCACCATGCCCAAATCAGTATATTTAGGTTTGGGGTTTTTTTTTTTTTTTTTTTTGTGGTTTTTAAAATATTTTTAAAGTACGGGTTGAAGTAACTCACAGGTGCAAGTGCCGTTGTAGGTGGAGGTTAAAGATGCTGGGAGCAGGTGGCTCCTTCACCCTGGTTTGTGTTGGAAGCACTTTGATGCTCACAGGTGGTGGAAGTTAGGTCTGGGTGCCCTTTAACCAGACACACCTGGGGGAACATTGTCCTTTAACTGGCTCTGTGAGCCTTCCTCAGGCTGAAGATAAAAGGGAATGGCTGCACCTTTGAAATACTCCTGGTGCAGCTCCGGGCTTGTGTGGGAAGGTGGGGCTAGACACGGAGGGGCACTGAGGGCTCCTCCTGAGAGCAGCTTTCTTACAATCATTGTGGGGCAGGAATGTGCTTTCCCGGGAGTCTGTGATGCTGGTTTAAAACTCCTTTTTCTTGAGATGATGCACTCCTAAGAGGCTGTGCTCCTGTCCCTGAGATGCTTTGCACCTTCCATGGAATGGTTTGAGTTGGAAGGGACCTTAAAGCTCATGCAGTCCACGTCCCCTGAGATGAAGGAATGAGATCCACTTGGCAGTCACTTTGTCTCATTAGGCTGCAGCCGCTGCTAATTAGGCTCCAAAGAGCTCAAATAGGGGTATTTCACTCTTGTCCTGAAGCCCTGCCAGTGCAAGGAGGTTGTGGCTGCTGCAGGCTCTGCTGGTGGCCAGCTGGAGCTGCTGTGGGGTGAGTGGTGTCTCAGTTTGTTCATTTATTGCAGGATTTTTGCTCAGGGCTCCCCAAAATCCTGGTCCTGGGCTGGATGTGAGGCTGAGCAATCCCCTGTGCTCAGGAGAGGGCAGTGTCACACCAAGGAGCTCATTCCTTGTGCTCAGGAACGCACGGAGCTCGGTCCGGACGGACTCCCAGGGGTTCTGCTCTAGGGTGGATTTGGGTACAGGCACCTCATCCCCCTCCCTTCCTCCCAAACCAAAAATTCCCCCCTCCAGCTCTGCTCCTGCTGCTTCACAGCCCTTTTCAGGGACATTCTGAAATACTGGGAAAAGAGATTTAAAAGACTTTATAGCAGTTGCTTTTTCTTGCCAGCCCCTCTATAAACAGTGATTAGATACAGCTACTTTAATGTGTGTCTTGACTTAAAAAAAAAAATAGCTGCACATTGGTGTTTGGCTTTACTGCTTTTTCCTCTTTAGCAAACCACTGTGTTCTCCCCACTTCCTCCAGAAGTACCCACAGATGCTGGGAGGACAACTGCCTGAATGTTTGGTGCAATAGTCTGTCATTGCTCAATAGCCTGACAAACAACAACAGCAGAAAAAAAAGGCTTTATTTTTTATATGCAATTAAATATTTGTAGAAGATTTCTGCCAAGGAGTGGTTTCAAGGTACAGAGTGTTCCCCTGAAGGGTGTTCAAACAAGGACCTTTTGCGGTGGCAGTTGGGAAGTTTTTTGTGCCTGTGCCTCAACACATTCCATGTTTTTGCATACGGAATCCATTTCAGGTTGGGATTGAGCTCTGTCTTTTTTTTTTGTCCTCCTGGTCATTGGGCAGGATTAGTCCTGATGATGGAAAATGAAAACGAAACATGTTTCGTTTTGTGACTATTTTTTTGTGTGTGTGACTCTTGATCTGGTTTTATTTCTTTTTTTGATGAAGGGTGAACTGGGGATAGGATAGGAGGAAACTGCATCTTTCCTGGAGTGCTGCACAAATCTGGGCACAGCTCTGTCCCCAGGCTGCCCCATCTGTGCAGAGCCCTGCTGATGGTTAATCTCTTCCTTGGAAAGAGCCTGGGCTGGCTTTAATGTAATTCCTCAGTCATGCCAAACCTGATTCCTCTTGCCTTCTCTGCACTTCACTGCACGTGCTGGAGCCACGCTTTCCATGAGGAGCTGGGGGTCCAGGCTGCTGGATCATGGAGGTGATGGACTGTAAGTTTATTCTCTTCTTGTCCTGGGAATGCTCAGAAGGATCTGTTTCACTTTCAGAGTTACCACGTGGCACTGTGCCAAAGCAGCTTTTTATCTCCCACTTTCCCCCTCAGATGCCAGCTTGCCTTTAATTTTTATTTATTTATATATTTTAAATCCTGCTGCTTCTCTTAAAAATGCTGCTGCAACTTGTAAAGCCTCTTCATACGTGTCTGGCCCCTATGTTTTGCATCCTTTTCCTCCTCGCTGAGGTGAAATGAAACTTGTCCCTCCCCCAGCCCGAGGTGAGATGCACAAAGCAGAAATATTCTGGTCCTTGGCTGTTTTTAGCTGTGTTGGGTTTCAGGCTCACATTTGCCCAGGGAAAGCAGCTTGCATCTGACTGAAATAGTCCAAGGTGAAACCCAGAGTTTCCTCTGATAGGTATTTTTGGGTGTATGTAGCCTTTAAAAAGATGTAATGGACTAGTTGTACCCTTCAACATCCACGTGCTCTCCTGAGCCACTCTAGGAGATTATATTTGGGCCACTTAGCTTGTATTGATGAATCTCTTGAGCTGAGATTCATGAATCACCTCATCATAAATCAGGTCTAAAATCAGTGTTCTGCAGAATTGCAGCAAAACAAATAAAATGCGTTAAATTTTCTGACTTGGAGCTGGCCCCAGTCCATGGAGAGCGGTTGGAATTTGGCAGCTGAAGGTGACAGGGGATGCTCGGGGTGTTCTGCAGGATTCTTGGGAAGCAGGGCTAATCCTGAGCAGGGCACTTAAGAGCTCGGAGAGGATTTGAGGCTCAAGTCTGGGCTTGCTGTCCTGTGAAATTGCCCTGGTCCTTGCCAGGAGGGAGGGACCTGGTGTGGCCCTTGGGAGGTGTCCCTTGTGTGACCCCAAATCAACCCCGTGTGCTGACTGCAGGGCTCTGCGTAAAACCTTGGGGAATAGGCATAAAACTGGGATTTATATCCTCAGGTTCTCTTGCTGTGCCCAGTGCTTCCCCATTGTGCTGCCCAGGGGCAGGATGGGGCTGAGGGGGCTTCCCAGGTTATGGCTTAAACCCAGTCCCTGGAATGGATGGAGAGGGCTTAGGTTTGTTTACAGGGATTTACCAGCGTGCTGAGGTCACTCTATGATGTTTGGGTGCATTTTGGGGGGGTGTTTTGTCTGGATTTGCTTTTATTTTATTGCCAAGAGGTAATTAATGCTTTCCTTGGGATTAAAATGCTTCCTGCGTGTCTTAGCTGTTGGTGTAGGAAAGAGTCACCCAGCCCCTTGACCTTTCTCAGAGGGGAAAAAAAAGGCTCTTTTGGAGAAGGTGGGAAGTGTATGTTCAAATCCAGGGTGTCTCTCTCTTCCCAACTAATCTGAGCAACCCGGGCTAGTGGAAGGTGGCCCTGCCCATGGAAAAAGATGATTTTTTAAACTGCCTTCCAACCCAAACCTTTCTGTGATGATTGTGTAATTCTCCTTTCTTGCATGAAGCAGCCCCATAAAGAAATTCCTCAGGGCTGTCATGCAGGGGATGTTTTGTAGGCAGTTTCCTGATCAGCAGTGATTGTTTGCAGCTATTGTGGGAATTTTGGTATCAATCTGCCTACTAATTATTCAGGAATCTTGTCAGTGAGGCTTCAAACTGTCAGTCAATCCTGCTGCAGTTTGAAATGCAGCAAAAAGGCAGCTCCTGTGTCCTGGTCTGGGTGTCCAGGCACGATTTGCTCTGTTTCTCTCAAACTTTTTGGGCTGGGATTTCTCCATTTGTGGCTGTGGATGGTTGACCTTAGAGATCTGCACAGTAAAGTGCCTGAACAGTCTTTGTGATGGGTGATTTTGGGGTATTTGGGAGCCCTGGAACTGATCAAGCTAAGAGCTGAGGTGACACCTTCTCAAACACCTAGTTTTAGTTCCTGTTCACATGCAAATTAAATCAAGGATTTAATTTCAAGATCAAGGATTGCTCTTCACTTGGGATGCTGGATTTGTAATCCCTGTTTTTCAGCTCTTAAATCTCAAAATGCCTGCCAAAAATACAGATATTGCTGTCTCCTTTTTCCCTGCACCCTGGAGCTGGGGACTGGGAGCTCCCACACCACTTGCTGTGCTGCATTTGATGCTTTGTGAACACAGAGTGCTGGCAGGCTCTTGGTTTTTGGGGTGATTTACCCTCCCTGCATGGGCTTTGGCATCACTGACAGCTTGTAAGCTCATCTCCTGCTTTCCTCCTGCCTGGAAGCTGGAGGCAGGATCTGCTTTCAGGAGGAAGCAGCTCAGCTCCTCTTGAGCTGTGGGTTAATCACCCCAACGCAGAGTGCTCGCAGCCCTCATTAAAAGCCTGATTTAAAGTGCAAGGTTGACAGCTCGGCTGGAGATACTTTCCCTTATCGCAACTGTTTCCTAATCTGTCTCCTCTGTGTAGGGACGTGCTTGTTTTTGTTGGGTTTTTTTTGATTTGGATCTCCAGGCTCCTGCTCTGGGAGGGCTGTATGTTAAAGGAATGTGGTGTAAGACAGATGTTGATGTTCAGATGTTAACGTGGTGGGAATAAACGTGCTCTGGTGTGTGTGATGCTGGCAGGGACAAACCCCTGTGCCTCACAAGGTCACTCGGCTGCATGGCTGTGTGTTCCCGAAACACAAACCCTGCCAGGGCTCCTGGGACAGCTCTCTGCCAAGAGAAATAAAGCTGCTTGTGGGATTAGAGGGATGGAGCTGCTGTGGGAGGGGATTGTCCTTCCCTGGGTTTGTACCTGGGCAGGTTTCAGCTCCTGTCTGATGTACAAGGGGTTAATGTGGGGCTCAACCCTTTCCCTGTGCTTTGCTGAGCCTCAGGAGCTGGGTAGGATCATTCTACGATGGTTCTGTGAAGAGAATCTCTGCCCCTAATGATGCTGGTGCCCCATCCAGTGTCACCTGAAGCAGGGGGATTGGTCCCTGCTGCTTTAGAGGTGTGAGGACAAAGGTTGGGTTTGACCTGAAATCCAAGATTCTTGCTGGGCTGGAAAGCCCTCCTGGCTCCTTGATCTCCTTGATGTGATGAACACCCCAGTGTTGCAGTGGGAATGTGGCTGGTTGGGCAGGAGGGAAGCCTGGGAGGTTGTTGGGAAGCTCTAACCTGGAGTCCAGACTGCCTTAGAGCTGCCCTGTAGTTACAGATCCACTTCTAACAGCACAACAAGCTTAAATTTCGGAGTCCTCTGTATTTCTAAAAGGGGTCGGCTCATTCTGTTGAACCCCTTCTGTCATGAGAGTCCTTAAATCCAAATTTCTGGGGTAATTGGTTTTGTTGAGCTGTATTGGACCCATGAGGAAATCACTTTGCTCTCTTGGCTTCTTCTCTCCCAGCTCAGGGGAAAGAATGGCTTTTCCCCTTGTTTTCCCTGAACTTTGCTGCTCATCTGCAGGGTTCCCTGGATGGACAGATGTGAAGGAGTGGCTTGAAGTCTGCTCTGCTCCTCTGCTGGAGCAGTTTGGGGGGAACATGGGGTGAGGAACAGGGAGCCCTTGAGGTCACCAGCTGGGGCAGGTGAGGCCAAAGGAGTCAAACCCCAAAGTGTCTCCTCCAGTTTCTGCACCTTCCCAGGCATTACATGCTTCTCCTTATCTCAGTTGATATTTGCAGTGCTGATAAGAGAGGGTCTGTAACAAGTGTGCTGTGCCACAGATAAAGCCTGCAGTGCGTAAGAGCTGTTCCAGCCTGGCCTTATCAGCACTGTTAAACCTGAATATCAGCAGGGCTTGAGGGATGAGGCTGCCCTGAGTCCCTCAGCACAAAACATCCAGCCAGGGATTGTGCTGGGAGTGCTGCTGCCCTGTAAGTCCCTCTCCAACGTGCTTTTTTTATTATTTTTTTTTTAAATTAAAATTTTGGTATCAAGGTTTGTGAATTGGTTGAGTGTCTGAAATGCTGAGTGTGTGAAATGCAGCTGCCTGGTT
The DNA here is from genome assembly GCA_013400955.1 of Drymodes brunneopygia. Classification (NCBI taxonomy): domain Eukaryota; kingdom Metazoa; phylum Chordata; class Aves; order Passeriformes; family Petroicidae; genus Drymodes; species Drymodes brunneopygia. The sequence continues at coordinate 236,510 of VZTZ01001999.1, forward strand.
GCTGTGTGCTCTCTGTGTGGGTAATGAGGTGGTGGCTCCTCTCAGCATGGATTGAAAAAGCTGGAGGTGTTCAGTCTCCAAAAAGAGGTGCAGATATGGCACTTCTGGACATGATTTGGTACTGAACCTGGCAGAGTCAGGTTACTGATTGGGCTTGAAGATTTTAGAGGTGTTTTCCAAATTAAATGATGCCATGAGTTAAATTTAGGGATTCTTGCATCTCCCCAGGCTGCTCTTTGCTTGGAGAAGGAAATCGTGGAGTTTTTGTGCAGCTATTGAACACCAGTGCAGGGAGCACAGATTTCCTGCATCATCTGCGTGCTCCTTCAGGGCTGTGACCTCTGCAAGGATGGGAAAACATTGGACTGAAGGTGGCAAAGGGTAAAGTGGTGGAGAATTGCTTGGCTTTGGACACTGCCAGGGATCCAGGGGCAGCCACAGCTTCTCTGGGCACCCTGTGCCAGGGCCTCCCCACCCCCCCAGGGAACAATTCCTGCCCAATATCCCATCCATCCTTGCCCTCTGGCAGTGGGAAGCCATTCCCTGTGTCCTGTCCTTCTCAAAGCCACACTCCAGGCTTTAGTCTGCCTGAGCCAGCCTTAATCCAAGGAAGATGAGCCCTGGCTGTGCTGCAGGTGGCTGGGGCTGTTGGAGGAGATGGCTCTGGACAGAAGTGGGAGCAAATGCTGGTTGCTGTTCCCTGCTGCTGTGCCCAAGGTCAGACTGACCGTGGAGCTCCCAAATTGTTCCCAATTTTTCCAGCCAGCAGTTGCTGCTCCTCAGCTGTGTGTGCAGCTAAGGGGGTTCATCAACCTTGGGTGCTTCTGACTGGGCTTTGTCAGAGCAACCTAATCCCAAAGTGCCAAAGCTGAAATAAGTGGGAAGAGGAGTTCCTGGGGCTGTCCAATTCCAGTGTTTTGTGTGGCAAAGCCCTCTGACTTCTCCCAGACTTGAAATGCTGATTGTTACATCTGAATTGAGTGTAAAACTGGGGAGAAAGTGCATCCTTGGTGCTTCTCACAGCTCCAACCCCTCAGGCTTGAGACTCTGTCAGATTTCTCTGGTTTAAAAACCACAGTCAGGAAACACAAACCAGCCTTTGGAGGGAAGAGAGTGGCAGTGACTTCAATGCCCTTTAAACATGGAGAGCTGCAAACTGGATCCCTGACCCAATTCCTGCTTTTTAGAAGGGGTTTTCTGCTTCAAGCTGGAAGTGAAATACAACTGTGGGGTAGCTTGGAGTCTTTCTTCTCCTGCTTGCTTCTGTCTGGCCACCCCAAAACTTACTGCTCTGTTTCAGCATTGCCTGGAGCTTGTGAGATATTCTGCTTCCAAATTGGCCACATTTGGTGATTGATCCCATATGTTTGATCCCAAAAGGCTGTTTATTTTTTTTTTTTTTTGGTTTGTTTTTGTGTCAGTTTTTTTATTTTCTGTGAAGAAAAGGTACGAAATAAATACTGCCCAAAAGACTTGTGGCTGGCAGCTCTTGGACAGGGCTGTGAGGAAAACCCTGTTGTGTCTCATGCCCCATCAGGTTTAATGCTTGCTAAATGGCAGAGCTGTCGAGAGCAAGCACTGGAGCTGGTATTAAAAAAATAAATATTGCTGCAAGTGGCTGAGCTTGGGAATAAATTATGCTGTGAGTGGATGTACTGGGACTGCTGAGGTGTCTGGATTCCCCCCAGGGCTCACTGCCAGGTGGGAGGCTTGGGAATTTGGGAAGGCAGCCTGTGGGGAAAGTCCTGTGTCCTCCCCGCAGTAATAAATCCTCTCTCTGCCATGCAACATGAGGGCTGTATTTAAATATTTTTCTTGCTCTAGAGGTGAAACCAGCTGCAGAGTCTGATCTTTTCATTTTGCCCATCATTTTCAATGTGATCAAAAAAGAAAAGTAGGGTTTGCCACTTGTCTGGCTTTTAGAGAACTCTAAAACGATGAAAAATCTGATGAAGACCTGTCTGCCATGGCCATCCTGGAGCTCTGAGGGTTTTGCTCTTGCTTGTACCATCTCCCTCCTGTTTCTCCATGGGAACAGGGAAGGACTGAGCTTTTTATCCTGCCTTTTAAATGGAGAAACACTGGAGCACCACGAAGAAATAATTTGTTGGTTATTTGTCCTCAGATAATGTGACATAATTTAGGGTGATGCTCTGATGATGGCTCTGAAAGGAAAGGTGTCAGATATTGAAAAGATTTGGGATCATCCCTGTGTTCCTTGCAGGCATCAGTGGTTTTGGCCAAGAAAATGAGTGTATTTTGTAGTGACTGCAAAATAAAGGATGTGGCACTGCCTCAGAGGGGCAAGATGAGGATGTGAACACTGGGGTACTGTAGAAAGGCAGACATGGAGATTGATTTCTTCCTTGAGGTTTATTCCCGTTAATCCACCTTTGTGGGTGCTGCTTTTTGCCTTCTGTCACAACCTCTTTGACTGTGTGATTTTTTTTAGGGAGTGGTGTAGGCTGAGGTGGGAGAAAGGGTGTGGAAAATGCTGGATGGGAGCCTTTGCCTGGTTTCAGCATTTTAGTACATAATTTTTGCTCTTTTTAAATTGTAGCCTCAGCTTAATGTCCCTCTTTGCCATGAGCAGTGACACAGAACCACTGAGGAAATGGAATGGGACAAGGAGAGGGAATCTGCAGCAGTTTTTCTCCTTCCCTTTTCCTTTCCAGCAGCTTTTCTCCCGTGCCAAAGCCAAAGGATGTACCCTTGGTCTGTGATTATTTATTATTTATTTCCCTGTCGTGATGGACATAAAGCAGATACCAGAAATGCCTTCAGCTCTGGACACAACGTGCCCAAAATAGCTCTGGGAGCTGTGCAGGGGGAGGTGTTTGGTGAAGGGCTCTGCCCAATATTATCCTGAGCCAACATTCCCAGCTCACAGAGCATCTCTGGGACCACCAGGGTATGAAGGTGGCAATGGGAAAATTCTCCTGCTGCTGTAGCAGTGACACAGGGAGTGTTCCACCACCTCGTGGGATGCTCACTAGGGGTGTTTTGCAACTAAAACCCATTCCGTGAGCGTTGTTTTTATTCATCCTGGTGGCTGAGTGCACTTTGGTGCCCTGGGAATGCAACAGAGCTCTCCAAACCCACTCAACTCCCTACTCATAGTGATTGAGGGGTGTTGAGGAGGCATTTATCCCATAGATAAGTGGGATAGCAGTAAAATCCCAGCTCTGTGGGGCTGGGTAGAGGACTCTGGGCTATTTTTGGCCACTTTTCCCTGAGAGCCATTGGCGCATGGAGGTGTCTGGCAACTGAACCAGCCTCTGCTGCTCCCTGACTACAAGAGATTGGGGTGGCTGTGTGGGTGATTTGGGAGGAGGGGGCAGCAGGGAATGTGTTGGCTCCTTGCTTTCCACGTGGAAGTGGCACTTTCCCCTGCGGGGGTGGCAGTGAGGGGGGGATGCTGAGCATGGGAATAACCTCCCCTCTGGGGGAAGGGGGCACAGCACGGGGGCTGCTTCCAGCAGCATCACTTGTTTTCTTGAAATATTGCTGGCAGAAATGTGCTTTTTCAGACTGTGGGTCTTTTTAGGACAACCTATGAGCCGATGAAGGGGAAAAAACCCACAGAATAAAGTGTAAACTGGTGTGATCGGCTTTGAGGCTGTTCTGTGTGTGGCCAAGGGTGGTGGATCCAGTTCCTGAGGGAATATCCAGAATACCCAGAGTATGCAGTCCAAACAGACTAAAAGGTGAGAATAAAGTAAATTTTCTCTAGGATGTGATCTTCCAAAGGGCTTCCCTGTGGTGTGGGTTTATTTGCTGCCAGGCTGGGGACAGCAGTGACAGAACTCTGTGGGTCACTAAGGTTTATGTTTTGCTGGCAATGCAGGAACTTGCACTGCTGGTCCAGTGAGATCCTGACCTCAACCATTCCCTCTTGTCCTGTCCCTCCATCCCTTGTCCCCAGTCCCTCTCCAGCTCTCCTGGAGCCCCTTTAGGCCCTGCAAGGGGCTCTGAGCTCTCCCTGGAGCCTTCTCCTCTCCAGGTGAGCACCCCCAGCTCTCCCAGCCTGGCTCCAGAGCAGAGGTAAGGATTCTGCCTAGCTCACAGGCAGAATGGTGTGGATGGGTGGCTGCCCAAATGGAGCTGCTGACAGCATTTCTAGAAATGTCAGTGGTTATTTGGGCTCCGAAAGAGCTGAAGGTGCAGCAGAACTTCCCACGCGGCATTGCCTGGCCGGGCAGGGCTGAGGAAGGTGCTGTGACAGTGACACGTCACATCCTGAGCTGTCACTAAGTGCAGGGACTCTGCAGGGAGCCCTGGACCTGCTGGTGCTGGTTTTGGCCACGGGCAAGCTTGGCTTGGCTGTCTTTATCCAGCACAAATGGATTCATCACCCAAGTGCGCTTGATCGCTGGTAATTTGTATTGCTGGAGCAAATCCCACTCCTGATTCCACCTGCTGTGCTGCTGCTTGGCTTTCCCTGCTCCTCCAGCTCACCAGCACTTCCATGAAACCTCTCTGCTTTGAGGAATACGGATATTCCTTGTGTTTTTTTCATCCTGTTCCTTGTTGGGTGCAAAGATTATGCTGGTGTGGCGTTTGCTTTCCTATCCTGCTGTTGCATGTCTCAGTAGATTTTTTTTTTAATAGTTTAATTTAAAACAAGCTCAGAATTAAGCTGTGTGGATGGGATGCTTCTCTGACTCTGCTGCGACTTGGGGAACTTCCATGTGGCAAAAAATGGCTTTGGAAAGAGCCGTCTCCTGAGTTTTTCCTGTCACTGTTGTGTTTTTCTCCTTACTCCAGACTCCCCACTTACTGATGCTGTGCCTAACACTGGTATGAGTACTTCAAAAGCACAAAGACCCTGCCTAACACCAGGCCCAGAATAAACCCTGAGCAGTGCTGGCACTAATTTTGGCATCACACAGCTCCCTGCTCCTGCTGAGGGAGAGCTGAGCTGGGAGCTGTGGCAGCAATGTCGCAGGTGCTCACAGAGCAGCCTCAGAAGAGTCTTTATCTTAGTGGGAACAGATGGAATTTGACTTGGTGTCAGTTCTGAGCCCAGAATAACTCAATTTTACAGCAGGGGAAGGGGAAAGGTGCAGTGCTGCCACAGCCTGGGTGCTGACAGGCAGGAATTGAGCTCTGTGGAGAGATTTTTCCCACTCTTGGGAAGCCTGGCCATGAGAAAAACCCCACTTTGAGCACGTTTTGTCCGGGTCTTTTCTTGGGAAGGTGCTTAGCAAGGTGTGATCAAGCATCTTCTGGTGAGCTGGTGCTAGATTGCACAGCTGGAAGTTTCCCTGGGAGAAGGGATGTCACAGCTCCTGTGTGATTTGGGATCTGAGGGATGAGAACGTGAAGAGGTTCCCTCCTCCCCTGCACAACACTTGGCTTCAAAACCTGCCTCCCTCAAACCTGTTCCCAAAGCCTCCATTTTATTTATGAACTGGTTTAATTCATTTTGGGATGGGATTAAATTCAGCACTGGCTGTCCCTGAGCTGGGTGTGTCTGATTTACAGCCCTTTTCTTAGTGGTCCAAACTCTCCCTGGGAGTGGTAGCAAATCTTGAGCTGCAGAATGGTTTGGGTCGGAAGGGACCTTAAAAATGAGTTCACCTCATCATCCAGGATGTTCCAAGCCCCAATGTCCAACCTGGCCTTGGGCACTGCCAGGGATCCAGGGGCAGCCACAGCAAATCTGGGCACCCTGTGCCAGGGCCTCCCCACCCTCCCAGGGAACAATTCCTTCCCAATATCCCATCCATCCCTGCCCTCTGGCAGTGGGAAGCCATTCCCTGTGTCCTGTCCCTCCATCCCTTGTCCCCAGTCCCTCTCCAGCTCTCCTGGAGCCCCTTTAGGCCCTGCAAGGGGCTCTGAGGACTGAAGAAGCCTGTTAGAGCTGTGGACTGGGGCTTCTTGTGCAATAATGAAAGGTTAATCCCAGTGGTCCTTGCTAATGTTTGCCTTTTGCTTTAGAGGAAGGAAATGGGATCCTAATCTTTAGCTCAAATGCCACCTGTGCTTCCACTGACAAAAGTAAATTTGTGGTGTGCTTAATGAAGCCTAGAAAGATGTCTCAGGTAATGGACAGAAAATACCTGCCCTTTAAAGACTTCTGCCTGCCAGAGTTATTGCAGGGCTTCCTATTATGGTTAAGGAAGTGAGGGCTTGTTGGTTTGGGGGTGTTTTTTGTTTGGCTGGTGCTTTTAACTGTGAGTTTTCAGAGGAGAAGGCCCCCTTGGAAAGCAGATGGCAGAGTTGAATCACATGCTGCTTCCTTTAACATCTGGGGGAAAACATTCCCTGCACACCAGGCTCTGGCTCTGGAGATGCCAATGAAGAGCTGCAGGGAAAGAAGTGGGGAGAATTTCAGAAATGTGATTTTGATTTTCACAGTTTGACTGTCAGCCTCCCTAACCTGAGACCTGGGGAGTGTGCAGAGGTCAGAATTGATCTGGGTGACATCTGTGCTTCAGGAACGTCCCCTCTCCTTGATGCTGCCAGGACAGCCCAGATAAATCCCCTCAGATGGTGCCTGCTGGAGGAAAGCTCATTTCCAGAGCATCTCTAGGAACTTGTGAGGAGATGTCATTAAGGATAGGAGTGGAGTCTGCCCTGATATTGCTGCTGTAGCATTGAAACGTGGGTATTTGTAGGAAAAGTTTTAAAGATAATGGGGTTTGTGGATGATGAGCAGATGTGTCCACTTTGCTTTGGGAAGAAGTGCAAAGATGGGGTATTTCCAGCCCTAAAAAAAGCAGATGAAGAAGAACTTGGAGGCTCCTGCAGCATTTGAGATCCATTAAATCCTGTATTTTGAGGACTGGGAATAATGGAATCACAGACTGGTTTAGGTGGAAGAGACCTTAAAGCTCATCCAGTGCCACTCCTTGCCGTGAGCAGAGACACCTTGTGCTCTAGTCCTGGTTGTCCAGCCTGGTCTTGGGCACTTCCAGGAATGGGACATGAGTGATCCAAGGTAGGGAAGCTCCTGTGCTGGAGGGTGGGACAGGGCAGAGTGCAGAGATCTAGCAGTGAAGGGCTGGGGAGCTTTGGGATTAGCACCAAATCCTGTGCACAGAAGGAAGCCTTGAGGTTTCAGATGTTTTGCATGTCTCACATTTGAAGGACTTCTCCTCTGAGGAGATTTTTGCTGAGCCTGCCAGTGAAGATGCCCAGAATGTCACAGTTATTGCATGAGACTTATGCACTAATAGGATTTAATTTCTACAAAGCTTCTGAGGAGGGGAAGGAGCACCTCCAAAAGGAGCACAGGTATTTTGGGAGAGGCTTAAGTGGAATCAAATTCAGCTGCAGTCATGTTACAGCAGGGAAGCTTGGAGATAAGTGAGATGGAGCAAGGAGTTTGACCATTTCCACATAGGATGTGCACAGCCCTGTCTCCCACCTGTCCCTGGGGTGTTCCCTGGAAAAAGAGGGATCACCTCAGTGAAAGGGATGTGTTGGGTCTGCTTGTTGTCCCATGGAAGCTCCTGTGAAGCTTGCACATGTCCTGCTATCCCAGGATTCAGTTCCTGTCCCAGTGGGGAGCTGCTGCTGCATTTTGCTCCTGTTTCCTTGCACTGGGAGAGCTCCTGGGGAGCTGGAATGAGGAGCCAGGCTCAGCGTCTGCAGATTGGAGGGGAAGGGGAGTGTGGAAGGTTTCCTTCCTGGGGAAAAGGGTTGATAATGCAGCCTGGGGGGGAAAAAATCAAACAAAGCAGCTCCTCTTCCCTTCTGGCTCAGAGTGGGGTGTGATGTCAAGGTGGAGCTGAGCCTTCCCAAAGACTATGGGAATGTTTTCTCTCTCCTTCTTTTGAGGGATGGGGGGTTGGTTTAATGCTTTTCTGTTGAATCTCTCAAACAATGCTGCTTCCCCTTCCTTGGAGCAATTGTTCCCTGTGGCTGCCTCTCTTCCTTCCCCTTCCTCCCTGTCATGGGAAGAGCTCTCCTGATGATGATGGATGGGCTCAGATTTAGTCTCTGCTTTGCCTTCCTTTGTCCTGCTCAGCTCTCTTGTTTTCCTTTGTGATTTCTGCCTGGATCCTCATCACAGGGTGGCCAAAACCAGATGTTTTAGTGCTCATGGAGGGAATTCAGTGTCAGAGCAGCTTCTACCTTTGCCCTTGGACTTGGCAGGGCTGGGTTAATGACTCCTTGATCCTGGAGGGCTTTTCCAACCTCAGTGATTCCTGATTCTACTGCAAGAGACATGGGACTGCGAAGTCTAACACACTTCAGAGGTTTTATCCCTTGAGTCCATGTATCTTCCTGAGGGGAAAAAAATGGTCTTTTTGAGACCAGCCTAATCTCAAACCTTTTCAAAAGCATCCATTTTGGGGGGCAAGATTTATTTTTACAATTAATTTTAGTTTTCAATGCCCAAGAATCCCAAGCTGGCCCTGGCCCAGGTTGCCCAAAGAAGCTGTGGCTGCCCTATTCCTGGAAGTCATCAAGAGATAAGATTGAATTTGTCCTTCAGGAGCATTTCCAAGGAAAATCTGTCCTAAACCAGGCCTAGGCAGAGCAGCATGGGAGAGATGCTGATCGGTCCACAGTCCACATGCACTGTGGGCATGTGAATTGAGTTAGAACTGAACAATTCCATGTGCCACTTGCAGGAATAATAAACCACTGGATATTCCAGGCTTAAGGATGTAAATAACCACCTGATTTGGCAGGAACTCCACTGTGACCTATTTCTTTTGGAAAATATCCCCCCGACTCCAGATAAGAACTTCCAGGTCCTTCCAGCTTTATCAGAGGAGTTTCCTGCAGGGAGTTGTTGGTGACTTGTGCTGGGGAGGAAGAGGAAAGGCAGCTGGGTGAAAATTCCATGACAGGCTTTGGATGGCTCATGGAGTGAACTGAGAAAGGCAGCAGCAGCCTGGGGGGTCCTGCCCTCTCTGCTTAGGTGGAAATCACGTGGTGTAATTAAACAAGAGTCGATGAGAACCTGTTTGAAGGGATTGTATCATGCTCCAGCAGAGCCAGGACAGTCATCCTGTTGATAAGGCAAACACCCACTGTAAACACAGCAATTAACAGTCTGGACTGTGTGAGAGGGGCTCTGATGGAAACCTGGGACTTCAGGATGAAAAAGAAACCTGGAGAAACCTGTGGTGGATTTTGAAAGCCTCAATCCCTTGGGCAGTGGTAAAGGACCTTCTTGCATGGAAGTCTGGAAAAACTCCATTCTGTGCCCTTCCCACAGCCCGTGGTTAGGAATTGCAGGTAATCTCCTGGAGTGATTATTGACTGGAGAGCTGCCTGGGAGTGCTGCTGATTGCTGACTTGACAGATGATAAAACCCTAACCCAGTGTCATCTGAGCATCTGTCCTTGCTGCATCCCAGTCACCGAGGCTTTACCTGCATCTGGTCCAGAGCCAGCTGTATTTTTAGCCAGTTTTTAAATAGGCACTGTCCAAACTGTTCAATGCTGTCTCAGGGGGACAAGAGTGGTTGCACCAAAGACTTTTTGTACTGAGAGCTCATGGAGGGAAGCACAGGAGAGATGGGGATGCTGTGGGAGCTGGGATTGTGGTGTCTGCTGGCACAGAACTGGTGGGTTCTCTGTGATTGGTCAGTGTTGTTTCTAATTAAGGTAATAAATAAATAAATAGCTTCTGGGAGCAGTTTTAAAGGCGATCTGGAGGAAATGATGAGTCTCTCCTTAGCAGGGGGCCAAACACTGAAATATTGACCTGGTGCTGGCCACGCAGAGGGTCTGGGGCTCCTGGTTGACCTCTGGGAAGCAGGGTGGGATTCCTCCTTTCCTCTTCTTGGGAGACCATAGCTCCCACAGAGATGATCCCTGTGCCATTCCTTGCTGGAGGAAGATGGCAGAAATTTGGGAGAGGTCCTGTGGAGTATTGGGTACTGTTCTAAACACTGCACCTACACATCAGCTTTTGTAACATCACTGGAAATGTCCAGAAATGGCAAATAAATCTGCAAGCCAAGTTCCTGTGAGATCTGCAGCAGCCCTTGGGTTGCTGGAGCCTGGTTTGGATCAGCAATGCTCCACAGATCCAGCTGCAGCAGTGGTGATTTTCTGAAGCACTGATCCTCTTCCTTCCCGTCCTGTTCCTCAAAAGAAAACAAATCCATCAGTTTAGGTGCCAGAACTCGCTGCTGACTCTGCAGAGGTTGTTTGCTCTTCTCTTGCATCCTTTTTTATTTTCTTGCCCCAGAGTTTGGGCCCCAGGGAAGGGATTTCTGGAAAGTCTTCAATGCAGAGCTGATCCAGAGGCTTAGGAAAGAGCAGAGGAACAGATTTAACACATAAACATCTCCAGCCTCCGGTTGCTTGGAGAACTCTTGCATTGGTTGTGTGAAATTTGTGTCCCAAACACAACAAGTGACAGGATGGGAGGAAATGCTGGGGGAAGTTTAGGTTGGATGTGAGGAAAAATTTATTTTCTGGAGGAGAGGTCAGGCATTGGGACAGGCTGAGCAGGGGAATGGTGGAATCACAGCCCCTGGAAGTGCTCAGGAGGTGTGTGGGATGTGTGGTACATGGGGACAGCACTCTGGTGCTGGTTAATAGTTGGATTCAATCTTAGAGGCCTTTCCCAACCTTAATGATTCTCTGATTCTGTTTAAATACAATTCTAAAAATTATTTTTGCAATAAATCTTGGTGGAATTTGCTCTTAAAAGCACATACCTATTAAAAATCTGGGAAACTTGGTCTTCCTAGTGTAGAATCATTCGGGCTTCAAAAATTGTGATTGTTATCACAATTTATGCCTTGGAGCTCTGTGGTGGCTGTGTTGGACCTACTGCTCTTGGCTGCCTGAAGGCTCCAGGAGGCTTCTTGCCTCTGCTGGGGAGTTTTTGGCTCCTGTCCCTGCTTTTGTCCCCAGCCAGGCCCTGCCCAGAAGTGCCAGCCTGGTGCTGCAGGAAGCTGTGGGGAACCTTTGTGGGACTGAATTCCATGGATGGGGCTGCAGTGACTGTGGTCCAGCTGCTGTTTGTTCAGGCTGCCCTTGGCCCTCTGGATAACCCCCTTTAATCCCTGGCTTTACTCACAGTCGGTGTCACCAGAGAGTGTCTGAGCAGAGATTAGCCACGGGTGAGCGCGGCCGCCTGCGACAGCGCCGAGGGAAAACTGACATCTTCCCATTGCTAAAAATTACCCCAAATTCTTACTTTGTGTTTTGATTTTAATTTTTTTAGCTGTTCTGAACCAGTTACAGCAGTTCCTAGAGAGCTGCTCAGGGGCTGTAGTGCCTCATGCAAGGCCTCCTTCATCCCGAATCAGAAGCATCTCTGTTCCATGAGATGGAACAGATCATCATGAGATGAGATGTTCCATCTGCTGTCCCCTGCAGAGAGCTGGTGTGAGCCAGGTGCCCTCAAGGTGACAGCTGGGGGTGGCCTGGCTGGGTGTTGCTCTGGCTGATCCATGCTAATGCAGTGTTTGGAGAGGGGAGCCTGGCTTGCTAAGGACAGGCAGCGTTGTGGGAGATAAGCTGGCCTTAACTGTGCCCAGCACATTTGACCTGAGGGGAGCTTGGTGGCTTGTAGTTCATCCTGTGGGGCAGATCAGGGGGAAAATAGATTTTAAGCTGAACTTCTGGAAGGGGAGGGGTGCTCCAAGAAACCCACAGGTGTGGTGGTAGCACTTCTAAAGTGTTCAAAGAATCACAGAATATTCTGAGATGGGAGGGACCCATCATCTGAGTTGAGCTTGGCTTGGCTGTGGTGGCTGGCACAAGTTGGACAGGGCTTGGAGCACCCTGGGACAGTGGAAGGTGCCCCTGCCCATGGCAGGGGTGGCACTGGATGAGCTTTGAGGTCCCTTCCAACCCAAACCATTCCATTTTTCTAAGTCATTTTGCCCCTGGGACCTTCCCACCCCTTTGAGCTGGGTGGCAGGGATGCCTAATGCCACACGTGGAATACTCAACCCTTCAACACCAGCTCTCCACATTTAAAGTTATCTGCTCAAAAAGTAGCCTGGGAATTCTGACTCTGCTTCATGTCCTCTTGCAGTGTCCCTGCCTCCTGGTTACGAATTTAACATGAAACAGGACTTTTCATGTGTTTTAAAAGCTGCCTACAGAAAGGCTGGGAGGAAAGCTGGCACGAGGGCAAACTTCCTGGGAGATGGGAGAACGTTTGTTTGCTTTTCCTTTGGGGGAAAGGCTCAGAGTGTGTTTGTAAAGCTCTACATGGGTTTATTCACAAGCAGAGTCAGGTATCTCCTGGACCGGTGGGATCTGCTCTGCTCTGAGGAGTTTAGATTACAAACCAAGATGTTTGGGAAGATTACAGCAAGAAGAGACTTTTAAGGAGTGTTTGTCGGGAATAAGTTCCTTGGTGCCCTTGTCTCTGTGTTATCTCGTTGTGCCCATGGAGGAATGCTGTTCCTGGGGCAGCAGAAGGTCAGGGTGACACGTGTTGAGCTGCCAGTGTTCCCTGCCTTGCTCTCACACTGCCAGCCCTTGTGGGTTGCTGCCTCAGGGGTCCTTTTTGTTCAATATCCCACTGACAGCAGTGGCACAGGAAACTTTGAAAGTATTTAAGGATCTTGTTGTGGTGAGTGAAGCACCACCTGTGGATTCCATGGACTAGAAGTGGTTCAGGGATCAGAGGAAATAGAACAGTTTAGTTTGGAATGGGCCTTTAAACATCGTTCAGTGCCATCCCTGCCATGGACAGGGACACCTTCCCCTTTCCCAGGCTGCTCCAAGCCCTGTCCAGCCTGGCCTTGGGCACTGCCAGGGATCCAGGGGCAGCCACAGCTTCTCTGGGCACCCTGTGCCAGGGCCTCGCCACCCTCCCAGGGAACAATTCCTGCCCAATATCCCATCCATCCCTGCCCTCTGGCAGTGGGAAGCCATTCCCTGTGTCCTGTCCCTCCATCACTCGTCCCTTTTTCCCTGTTGGATGAAGGAGGTATGGGTAGAAATGCAGAGTGCCAGGTCCAGGTGGTGCCACTGCCAGTGTCCTGTGCTGCCCCAGCAGGGAGGGGACTGCAGTGGTTCTGCCAGACGTGGCACATGTGCAACCACCAGGGCACTGCTGGAGCTGTGAGTGCCTGACGTGGCTGTGGGTCAGGTGAGGGCAGTGTTTACATCCTGTAATTAACATCTGTGAGTTAATCACCGGGGCTGGCACGCCTGCAGACGCTGGGTTGGAGTCTCACTGTCTGTTGTTGCAGTTGGATCCCTGTCCCAGAGGTGACAGGAGGCCAAGAGCAGAGATGTGTCAGCTTGAGCTGTTGGTGCTAATTTATCCTCCTGCCCTGTCCAGTGTGTGTTTGCAGCACATAAATCATCATCTTTGTAAATCACAGCTTTAAATTCTTCCTCTTTTTGGCCCTTTGGAAAACCTGCCTTGTGCAACTGTGCAGTGTTTGTTTAGAGCACATTGAAGGGTTTAGGTTTGGAGAGACCTTAAAGCTCATCCAGTTCCATGGGCAGGGACACCTTCCCCTATCCCAAGCCCCAATGCCCAGCCTGGCCTTGGGCACTGCCAGGGATCCAGGGGCAGCCACAGCTTCTCTGGGCACCCTGTGCCAGGGCCTCCCCACCCTCCCAGGGAACAATTCCTTCCGATTATGAACCTCTGGGGCAGATTAAGGAAAATTTAGCAAAGACAGAGCCTTGAATACAGAATTTCGGGTGCTTGGTGGGACACAGAGCTGCTCACAGAGAGCTCTGGTGGGTTTCACATTATTTTATTGACTCTTGGAGACTTGGGTGTTGTAATTACAGTTGAGTGCAAGTGAAAATCTAGTATTTGGCCAGTGACTGTTCTGAACTATGTTAACAGGCTGCTGGAGGGATTAAACTGAAAAAACGGGGTGTTTGTGCTGTATCGATCCCCTACTACCACTGTCTCTTGTTTGGTGAATGCCACTCTCATTGGGGCTGCTGCAAAAGGTTGTTTGTCCTCCTTGGTTTAATGAAAATTTCAGAGGGTGGAATTAGTCTGTCCCAGAAGGATGCAGAAAGGGAAATGCGGATGGTGACTTAAAATCTCCTCTTCCATTGTGTCTAAGCTATGTGAAAAGACATTAATTCTGAGTCTAACAACGCTAAAGGTGGTGAGGAACAAAATCAGCTTTCTTAGCAGATGCAGAAGTGACGTTCTTGTTAAAACCTGAGGCAGTTCAGACTTCTAAAACTGCCAGGTCTGTAAGAGACACAGTTAATTAATATTAAGGCAGATACACTGGGGAGTTAATTGACATCCTTATCTCCCTCAAAATGTTGTGGAAGGGTTGATGTGCCTTTGTCTCCCAAAGTGGTGAGGGAGGTCAATGTCTTCTCCCAGGTAACAAATAATAGAACAAGAGGAAACGGCCTCAAGTTGTGCTAGGGGAGGTTTAGATTGAAGATCAGAAAAAAAATTCTTCATGGAAAAGGTTGTCCAGCCCTGGCACGGGCTGTGGAGAGTCCCAAAGGTGTGCGTTAGTGCCTGAATTTGAATATATCAGTGCATCAGTAAAGGTTTTGTGGAAAAGGCTGGGGGCAGATCCCAGCTGAGTTGTGGGGAATTTGGAGAAAAGGAAGGATGGCTATAAAACATTATTTCCCTGAGAACTGGTTAAGTTCCCTGGCTGAAGGAAAGGCCAAGGATGACGTGGAAGAAGGGACAAGTGTCCAGCCTTTTGAGGCACACTGTGATGGGCTTGTAGCTCTGATTTCCAGCTCCATTTTTGAATCTGATGGGTGGCTGTAGGCATTTCTTGAAATCTGCAGTCAGAATTCCACAGCAGCTGGAGGATGCTGCCTTCAGTGACAGCTCTGCCTTCAGTTATGGAGAGAAGCTTGAGGACATGACCAGGGCAGAATGACCCAGGCTTCTGGCAGTGCTTGATCCAGCAGGCACAAAGTTTCCTGCAGAAAAATTGCTGTGTCTTCCTTGGAGCAATAATGGCCACGTTTTCATGGAGCAGGATCAGGGTGATCTTGGATTTACCTGCCTTCCTGGCTGTTTTGAGCTGTGCTGTCGTGCTCCTCTATCAGGTGGTGTTTTTACCAAAAAAAAAAAAAAAAAAAAAAAAAAAAAAGCCTTTTCTGGAGTGGTTGGGGTGTGATTGTCTCTACTTTTTTTCCTCAGTGCATCTCCCACCATCTCCTTAGAAATGGAGGTGCTTAACTCCTTATGGAACACTTTTTGCCCCCCTCCCATTCTTTGTACATGAGTTGAGTGTCTTAAATTCCTCCAACCCAAAGAAAAATCCACGTGGAGTTAAGTTTCTTCCCTGCCCAAGTATCTGGTGGGACTGATCTCCCTCCTTGGGAGCTCTTCCAAGGATCCCCTTGTTTCTAACCCAGAGCATCAGGGGCTTTAAAGTGCTTGGGAGCTCCATCCTGGAGCTGAGAGCTCCCTTCCTCTTGGGTTTTGCAGGAAATCTCTTCATGGATTAGGCAGGAAGCTCACCTGGCACTTGGGAGGAAGAAACCAGCTTTGAAAGTCTCTTCCACATCCCAGGTACTTGGCTAAACCCTCGGGCTGTTTACAGTCTGGTTTTGGTGGGAAAGATTGAATGTTATATTTAATATTCTAGCTCTTCTTTTTCTGTAGGGTGAGGGAGATTTTTGTAATCTGCATCCCATGAAGCTGGAGACGTTTCCCTGCCTGCAGCTGTACAGAAAAGGCAAGGACAAGGGAGTTACCCAGGAGCTGTTGGAGTGTTCTAAACCCTGGGGAGAGGCCAGAGAGAAGTGAGGAATCAGCTGGCAGGGTGTGTTCTGGGTGTCTCATAGGTGGTGATGAGCAGGATTCCATATCCAGGGCCTGCTGCAGGATTTCTGGGAGGCTGGAAGAAACTCACATGCTGTGCGTGTGTGTTTCTTGTTTATTTAAACATCAAAATTATACCACACGTTCCTCCAGGGTCCAGGGTATGGCATCTGTGAGTGATGGAGGAGAACTTTAAGGCCTTGTAGTGATTCACCTTTAGGATAAAACAAGTCTTTCCTTAACCAATGCTGAGAACCAGACTGCAAATTGAAACTATCTTATTCCTTATAATTTTTTTCATTTATTATTTTTTATTTCCTTGCAGTACAATCTCTGAGCAACCTTTAAATCTGAACCACATTTTTCTGCTCAGTGCTCCTGTGGTGCTGATAATTCTTCTCTCCTTGACATTCTTTCATCCCTGGGTATTTATGTGTGTATAAACAGAGAGCAACAATTTTGACTTGCCATCCCAGGGCTCTGTGACCATTTCAAACATAAACTCAGCTCAGATCTCAGTTCTGTCTCTCCACATAATAAATTACCAGCATTTATCGGTCTTTTGACATATAGGTTTCCTAAGGGAAAAGGAGGAGACTGGCTGGACAAAGCCTTCTCTATAATCAGAGTTTGCACGAGGCTTTGGACAGAAATTGCAATTCCTGGCCAGTGCAGCAAGGATTTTTATGGCTCTATCTATAATTGCATTTATGCCAAGCAGGAGGTTTGGGGGGATGCTGGATACCTTAAACTGCAGCATTAAGAGATGAATGTGTATAATATATGGTAGCAATTGTGTGCCAAGAACTGATGAAAAGTCGGTGTTTTTCTGGAAATTCATCATTGGAGACACTTTTAGAGCCTTGTAGTAATTTGGGTTGGAAGGGATCTTAAAGCTCATCTCATTCCACCCCCTGGCATGGGCAGGGACACCTTCCATTCTCCCAGGTTGCTCCAAGATGGAGATGACTGGGAAATGAGCTGGATCTCTGCTTGGGGTGACATTGATGGCTCCTCTTTTTGGCTTCTTCTGTTCTCTGTCACCTTGTGCTGGCACAGCTCAGTGCTTTAATAAAAACGTTTTGCAGTGACACATCTTGGACTCTCCAGCCTAAGCTGGGGGTTAACCTGGTCAGCTCCTGCCCTGTGTGAGGTCGGATGAGGCTTTTTTACAGCCCCTCTAGAAAATTCTGAATTGGGAGGAAGACTTCTCGTGACTCTTGAAGATCACTCTGGTTTTGGGAGTGCACAGAAAACTTGACCCTTCTGAGACAGAAAGTACTGGGTGAATCTGGCCACTGGTTCCAGTTGGGATCAGGAACTGGGCTGACTGGACTCCATCCTGCAGGGCTGAGAAGGGGACAGGATTTTCCTGCAGAAGGGCAGTGGCTCCTGAACAGGCAGCTCGTGAAGGTGTGGGCTGAGAGCCTCAGCTTGGATAATAAAACAAAACTGGGAATCCTCCTCTGCTGGAGGGACTGCTGAGCCAAACTTCCTCTCCTGGCTGGCTGTTCCTCCCCTCTGGAATTTCCCCTGCCCTAGGACAGTGGATGGCCCTCATGGAGACCTTGGCTTCTGTGTGTGTCCAGCTGGTGTTGGAGTCCAGCCGTTGTGTCCATCCCCTCCGTGGCTTTGTCCTTGTTCCTTTCCCATCTTGGGGACTTGGAGGGAGGCTCTGGGAAGGTTCCAGCCCTCCCAGCTCCCTGGAGGATGGTGCTGCTGGGCTGGGAGGTTGTTGCCTGGGCAGGCGGATGGTTTCTTTCACCTTCCTTCATCAAAAAGAGGCACCACTGCAGCAATTTGGGCTCCTCTCCTGTCCTTGCAGAGCAGCAGCAGCAGCTGCCTCATGCCCTCTCCCAGGCAGGAGGGAGAAGTAGGTCACAATTTGCATTCTTTGCCCGGATTCTCTGCATAACTTGAACACTTTTACTTTTTTTTTTTTCCCTCTTTTAAACGCCCTGTTCCTGTACGTGCGTGTTCCTTGGGCTCCCCTGAATCACAGGGTGAAAACTCAAATTCAGATATATAATTGGGCTTTAATACCAGTCTTCTTCCAAAAACACTTTTGGGAGACTCCTCACATGCTGAGAGGCCAATCCCAGCATGTAAAAATCTGAAATAACTGCTTGGGGCAGCGTCTTTCTTTTTGGCTGCTGTGTTGTCTGGCTCAGGAGTTGAATCTTCTCCTGTAGTTCTTATTTTGCATGACAAGAGTGAGTAATTGGGGTGAAATCATCTGTGCTGCAGACTGGCATGGTGAGATTTCAGTACAGTTTTTTTGGAGTTTTTTTTTCCTGGTTTGCAGTATCCTGATTGGGTGGGGGAAGAGAAATGGAGCACAGAAGGATTTGTGGCAATGAGAGAAGCATCCAAGCGTTGCTGCAGGGCAGGCAAGGAAGATTTTGGAGTGGTTTTGTGCAGTGTGAGGAGCCAGATGAGGTCTGATGTGATGGGACAGGAAAGTTTTGTCTGCCTCTGGATCCCTGGAAGTGTCCAAGGCCAGGCTGGACAGGGCTTGGAGCAGCCTGGGACAGTGGAAGGTGTCCCTGTTTGTGGCTGGATGAGTTTTAAGATCTCTCCCAACCCAAACAATTCTGTGATGATTCATGTGTGATTCAGCATCTCTGGCAGATTTTTCAGTGATCTGGCAGAAAAAGGCAATGTAGCATCCTGAGATTGGGTGGTTTTCCAGAGGGTAATGGAAAGACAGACCTGCTGCACGATTCTGGTCTTTCTCCATCTGTGGAGGTGATTTTTGATTTGGGCTTTTGTGGTTAAATCCTCCAGAGGCTTCAATTTGCTTTGCTGTCAGTCTGAAATAGAGCAAATTGTGTGGTCTGAAGACAGGTGGATGGGTAAAAGTGACAGAAATGCTATTACAGAATCATTATTTTAATGCCTTTTCACTATATTTTTAATATCTTAAAAGCATTTTTAAAATACTTGACTGAGCTTTTGCTTTGTATTTCTTACAACGTGTTTTTAGCCAAAACCTCTCTTTTTCCTGAGATTTCAGGCTGATTTTGCTGTGCCTGCTTCGTGCTGAAGCTGCCACCTGGATCTGTCTGAGGCTTGTGCAAAGAGCAGGAATTGTCATGTCTGTTCCCACCTGTGTCCCCCTGAGCTGCCAAAAAGTGTCAGCAGCTCTGAGAGGGCTCTTCACAGGGCTGATCTTTGGGGAGCTGAGCTTTTCCCCTTCCTGCCTTTGCTGTTTGATCTCTTTCCTTGGGGCTTTGGCGCATTCAAGCCTTGACAGTTAGAAGGCTGAGTAAAAGTAAACAGGAGGTTGAGTCTTTCTCAAGTTAAATCCAAATTTCTGCGTTAACTTCTAAGTTAAACCCTACTTTAAAGTTGGATGGACTTTATCGGAGGAGTAGATTTGGGAATTGCAGGGAAATCACTTTTGGTTTCTTGGTTCCTGCTTGTACCTACTGTTTGCATTTACAGGATGTCCTGTTGTTCCCCTTGGAATTTAGACTGTAATATTCCTCCTCCTCCATGGTGTTTTCCTGTTTTCAGCCAACAAAAGGGGGAATTGAGTGTTGGTTTTGGAAGTGTGGGATGTGGCTGGAATCCCTGGATCATGCTGTGGTCAAACCAGAGTGCTCCAAAGGTCTTGTTATTCCTGTCTCCATAAAGAGCTTTTCTTGGGCTGTGCTCTCTCTGACCGCTCTTCACCTCCAGGTGGGGTTTAAATAAACCAGTTAACCTCTGGCTTAAACTAAATCTAGACCTAAACCTGCCATCCTCTGCCTGGATCTGGAATCTCCTCTCTGTGGGTAACAGCAGGCAGAATTTGGGCTGTGGTGTGGTGAACTCTCAGCCACCTCGTGCTCATCTTGTGAGCAGAATTTCAAAGCCCAACAAAAGGAAAATGCACAATGAAGCCTTTTCTGTCTCTGGGACCTGTTTTTAGCAGGAAATCGATGTGAACTTTGCCTTCCTTGTGCAATCTTGTCTTGTAAGTAAGGGGATGATGAATGGGTGTCAGCTCAGCTCCTACCAGGCCATAACTGGAGCTGGAAATCCTTTGGGCTAATAAAGTGCTCTGTAACTTAAAGCAGAAATTCAGGCTTGTCAGAATATAAAGATGGGGATGATCCTGAACACAATTTATGGAGCCTGAAAATGACTCCTGGCTGCCAAGCTTAAAAATAAAGAGCTCAGTAGTGAGAAACTCTTCTGAAGAGTGTTTGCCCCATAAAGGAGGAGAGAAGCTGCTGGCAGCTCCTGGTTTGGGGAAGTGCAGTGCTGCAGCTTCCCCAGCTGGCACAAAACATGATTGTGAATTATAAAATGAAAATCTCAGACTTCTTGTTGCAGCTGGGATTGGCTGGTGGATGTTGGCACTGGATCTGCTGGGGCTGGTCCTGTACCTGCTCTATTTTTTTGCTCTTTGGGGTGGTGAAATGATTTAGGTTTTCTTTTGGGGCGAAAGAGATGACCTGGTTGGTTCTTCAATGTGATACGAGAGAGTAGTGAAACACTTCTGGTCATTTGTTTTATCCTTTGTGCTCTGCTCCTTCCTCCAGTGATAACCCTGGATTCCGACAGGGGCTTGGAGCTGAAGCTCTGTTTGAATATTTTCCTCATTCTAAAGTGATGTCAAGAACAGCAGGAGGAAGCTCTGAAAACCAGGGATATTGGCTCTTTCAAGAATCTGAAGTTTGTAGCCACTTGGCTCACTCCTCTTAAAAATAGTAATGATGAAAAAGTATAAATAAAAATAAGAATATAATCCTGGATCTCTACTCTTCTCTCCTTATCTTGACAAATAATCCCATTACTCTGCATGTTGTCCAGTTCCTGAAGTCACTGACCAGGGAACAGAAGCTGGGGAAGCTGAAGTGAAAGCTCAGGGTTGGGATCTCCCAGCTGAGGGTCAGATCAGCTCTTTTGATCTTTCTACAGAAGAAAGTGTTTCCCTGGCACAACCACTGGCTGTTCCTGTCTGAGAGCTGAGCAGCCTTTTCTTTTTGGAAGCTTTCACAGAGATCAACCTGGAGCCTGTGGAGAGACTAAACTGGGGTTGGGAGCTTTAAACACATTCATAGGATGGTTTGGGTTGGAAGGGAGTTTCAAGATCATCCCATTCCAGCCCTTCTGCCATGGCAGGGACACCTTCTCTGTCCCAGGGTGCTCCAAGCTCTGTCCAGCCTGGCCTTGGGCACTGCCAGGGATCCAGGGGCAGCCACAGCTTCTCTGGGCACCCTGTGCCAGGGCCTCACTACCCTCACAGGGAACAATTCCTTCCCAATATCCCATCCATCCCTGCCCTCTGGCAGTGGGAAGCCACTCCCTGTGTCCTTGTCCCCAGTCTCTCTCCAGCTCTTCTGGAGCCCCTCTAGGGCTTTCAGGGCTCCCTGGAGCCTTCTCCTCTCCAGGTGAACATTCCCAGCTTGGCTCCAGCCTCTAGAGCATCTCCATGGCCTCCTCTGTCTCTCTTTCCTGGCATCCAGCTGTGTTTTGATGTCTGCTGCAGGAATAATGGGATTGCTGGACTGGTTGTGCTTTCTCCCTCTGGTGGCAGGGAACTCCCTGAGCAGTGACTTCATGGTGTGACCTCCAGCAGCTGTTCTGTGGTGTTGTCTGGGATATGGGGGCTGGGATCAGTCACATTGGTCGAGGAGAAAACATTCAGAAGCTCGTGTTCAAAATGTTGAGCTGACGGAGAAATTTAACAGAATCACACTGCAATCGCCACAAAAACTGAGCCACCTGTTGCAGAGTGGGGTTGAGCTGTGGCTTCACACCTGGGGGCTGAACAGGTGTGAGGTGGCAGAGCTGATCTGGCGTGGAGGAGGAGATGTCCTTAAGGTGTGAAACAGCCCTGTGAGAGACAAAGATGGAGCGAGACAAGGCTTGGAGCCACCTCCGCGTCCTCGCTCCACGCGGATTCTGCGAAGCCCAACAGATTTGGGGACCCAGGTGTGGGTGGTGTGTGAGGAAAGCACTTGTGTCATGTCCCTGGAATAGAAACCCAGCCCTGCTGCTGCGAGCAGGTGGTGTCAGCTGTCTGCCAAAACAAAAAGGGAAGGTTTTACGGGGCTTCAGTCAGTCTGTGCAAACCAGCACCAAAAAAAAAAAAGAGACAAAGCTTGAAGTTCTCAAGGGCTTTGGCAGGAGGTTGAGCAGCCAACAACTCCATGTGAGGGTACCTGGAATTCAAGTGGGTTTTACTAGAAATGCTGGGACAGTGTGTTTGTTTTTAGCTCAGTGAACATGTTCTCACCCTCTTTTAAGTGCTGCTGAGGATGAGCCAAGCTAAGGGGTGAGGACTTGAACTGAAGTCTCACAGGCTCCTCAGAAGCTGCTGAGGAGAGAAATGAACCTTCTTGGAAAGCAGCAAACCCCCAGCTTGCTGGAATACTGGATAAAAATATATAATAATATAAAATATATAATACTGGATAATAATATATAATTGCTGGATAAAAATCCTTAAAAATCTCGAAGTGAATAGCCAGGATTAAAGAGGGAGAAGATGATGAATTGCAGCAGTTGCTGGCTTGAGGGGTTTCTGCTGGCAAAAAGAGATTTCCAACCTGAGCAGCCTTGCTCTGCTGGAATTTAGATATTGGCTGTAAACCTCAGGTTGTTTGAAAACTTTAAACAAGGCTTAGTTTCTTTAAGGAAGGAGAAGGGTAAAATACAAAATTCCTCCTGAGTCCTGTTTCCAGTCACTTCCTTACATTCCTTGAAAAAAGTGATTCCTGCTTATAAAAAAATCACAGAATAAATAGTTCAGCTTGGGAGGGAGCTCAGCAGTCCAGCCATCTGCTCAGGTCAGCTCTGGAATTATCTGAAGAGAAGTTGATGGAATAACCTTGGCAGCTGCATCCTGTGGATTGCCAGGGTCTGGTGTGATGTTGAAGGATGTGCAGGCTTCAGAAACACTGGATGGAGGATGAACAGGAGCCACCACAACCCCACTCTGTACTAAAAGAGTGTGAGCCAAGGGGTCTGAGTCTGTGTTTTGTTTATTTTTATTTTGACTGATAGGCGATTTCCACCGGAATTCACAAAAATGTACAAAATTAAATCAAGAATTGGTAAAAAAAGGTGTTTTCTAGTAGTTGCTTTGGGTGTTTTTTTTCCCTTCTTTGGGATAAAAATAATCTCTGTCTCAGCTGGAAAGGACAGGGAGATCATGGAAGGTTTAATTCATGTCTCTCACCTGTGGGTTTAGAGCCAAGGAAGGCAACAGGTTTAACTCAGTTGGCTTTAGCTGGTGCAGAGATTAAAATGACTTCTTTTCCATGGGTGAGGCATCTTCTGTCTCATCCGTCTTTAGGATTTACTGGTCTGATTCTTGCTGCCTTGAGGATCCATGGGTTTGTTTCTTTCCAGCTTTCTTGGCTGAAGGAGCTGTGCTGGACAAAGGAAGACTGTGCTTCCAGGAGAAACAATCACAGCCTGCTTAGGAAAATGCTGTGACCTAATGCCTTAAATATTGAATTTGGAAGGTGAAGGGTTTGGTTTCTGTGTCTGAAATAAAGAGTTTCAATAAGGCTGGGGTTGGTAAAGGGCTGGAAGAGATGCTGATAATGGTAGGATAGAGGTCAGGGAAGAAAGTGCTTCCTTCCCCTTTTAACCCTGAAGGACTCTTACATAACTGTTCTAAACCAGCTTAAGAGAGAGCTGAGATGGGGAGGGGAAATAGAAAAAGCCACTCTAGTGAGTGATTGCTGATAAGCCCAGAGAATCCAAAAATAGGATCAGGCTTCAGGGAATGAAGGAGAACCTGCTGGAGGTAATAATCTGAAGACTGACAGAAATTCAAGGGACTCACATCAGCCCTGAGCCAGACAAACCCTAATCTTGGACTCTGATCTTGATGTGAGGATACCTGTGATGTTTATAAATTGTGTCCTGGTTGGGGAGGGCAAAAAAAACCCCAAAACTCATCAAGTTCTGGCCGTGCCTCACCTAGAGCAGGATGTTCCCATCCCAGGGATGCAGGGGGAACTGAGTGTAGAGTGAATGTTCAGATCCAGAGGATCATGGAATGGGGTGGGTTGGAAGAGACCTTAAAATTGTCTTGTTCCAACCAGATCTTTTTTAGTACCTTCAGCTAGACCAGATTGCTCCAAGTCTATCTTGTCTGTGAAAACTTCCATAGATTCCTCTTTTTAGCTAAAAATGATCCCTAAAACACAAAGAGCTGCACTGCCAGATTTGGAAACAAAGACTTGACTCTCCCCCTCTTCCCAATTTTTTTTCCCTTTTTTTCCCTTCCCTATGACAGATTAAGGTGCTGATTTGTTGTGCCATTTCCTTCTGGTTTCACATGGCAAACAGAGATCCCTTCAGTTTTCTGCTCCCATGTATACTTTGCTGGTCTGGAAATTAACACTTTTTCAGGAAAAAAAACCCCTCCACTTCTCAACTTTTCATTTTCTTTCTTTCCTGGCCAGTTCTTTTCCTCTGAAGTCCTGGTTTATCCAGTCTGGGGACTGGTGGCTTTGAACCCTGATGTGCTCATCCAGGGAACAGCAATTTTAAAGTTGATTTGCCCTTGAGTTTCAGTAACGTTTAAGAACCATTCCAGCAAAAAGAAGGATATTCCCGATGATCTTTTTTTGTTTCCTTTGGGTTTGGTTTTTTTGGGTTTATTTGTTTCTGCTGCTAAGCCTAATTCTGAAATTTCTTGCTGAAATCTCCCACTCGCAGCGATCGTTTTTTGGGTACTTGGTGCTTCCTCCTAATTTGATTAATATCCCAGTACTTTTCAGGACCTTTTCAGTTTCAAACAGTGGCAGGAACTGGCTTGGCCAGCAGATTATTCAGCGTGAGGTCAATGATTCAACACTCTCAATGTTTTCCTACTTAACCAAAAAATATTGACTCAAGAGCAAGCTCAGCCTGGTTTCTTTGGGACTTGCTTCAAATCTTTAATCTTCCCACTTCCATCCCTTCCCCTCTCCAGCTGCACTTGCTGATTAGTCTTTGACAGCAGGCTGGGCTAGAACTGCTCTTCCTTTGGGGGGGAGGATTATTTGATCTTTTCCCACCCAGCAGCAACTCTTGGAGAGCTCTTGAAGAGGCTGGAGCTCCAGGGAATCGCTGCCTGGGGAGGGAAGGAAAGGTAGGAGAAAGCAAGGAGCAGGAGCAGAGGCACTTATGCAATCACACTGTGTTTTGGTAGGAAAATAAGCTGGAAATAAAGGTATTTTGGCTCGTGGAAGGAAAGCTGCTTGTAGACAGTAGTTGCTCTCAAGGCAGGCTCTTAATCTGATGGGATTTAAGACTGAAAACCCGGAGTGGCTTTCTGGAAGTGGGATAAAAGGCATTTAATCCTGGAAGTGCTGTGTTTGTGTGCAGCTGGCTTGCCCTTTCAAGTTCCACAGGCTGATTTTTCCTGGGAACCTCTTAAATAAATGTGAATAATAGTAGTAGTAATAATAATAATAATAATAATAGCTTTTCTGTGGGAGTTCTGTGCTCTGGGAAGCCCTTCTCAGCTGCCCTGGGATGTGGCTGCTTTTCGGTCTGTATTCCAGGTGGAAGATGCCTGACCCACCCGGGCAGGGATTTCTGTCTTGAAAATTGTGTTTTTCTCTTGCTTACTTAGGGCTGGCTCATCAAAAGATGTGCGGGAAGCCTTTTTATTGAATTTTTTTTCTTGTGTGATGCTCCAAGGTCTACCTTGAGCAGTGCCCTGGTGTTTCGGTGCCATGGATGTGTTTCTGGGATGGACAGGGAGGGTCACTGTGGTGAATGAATGTGTTCCCTGTGGTCAGTCTCACTGATTTGGGGAATGTTTGCAGAGCTGGTGTTGATTCTGTGCTGCTCAGCACCAAATCTCTTGGGTATTTGTATTTTTTTGCTCCTCCAGCGTCACAGAGCTACTTAAAAAAGATGGACTTCCAGCTTGTCCTTTTTCCTAGAAAGCTTAGAGTGGTGCAGGGAAGGAGAGAGAAATGCTGCTGCATTCTGGTCTCTGGGCTCCTGTGGGATTTAGCTGCTCCAGATGTTTGGATAAAGTGCTCTGGGCTGGAAGCAATTCCCACCAAGCTGCTGTGAGGGGGGTATTGCCTGGCGTTTGTGTTCTCTGGAGCATGGGGCTGAGAGTCAGAAATAGTGACCCAAATGGGATTAGTGCTTTGAGGAATCCCAGATGGAGAGAGTTTCATGCCAGCATCTCCAGGCTCACCCTAACCCCCCAAAGTTTGGTTTGGATACCTTTGATATCAGTCCCAGAATGGTTTGGGTTGGAGAGGAATTGAAAGCTCATCCAGTTCCAGCAGGCAGGGACAGCTTTCACTATCCCAGGTTGCTCCAAACCCCATCCAACCTTGAAGAATTCCAAGGATAAGGCAGCCACAGCTCCTTTGGGCAGCCTGTGAGAGAAGATGACCATCTGACTTTGAAGACAGATGTTCCTGTTTCCCTCTAACATTGATTCTATTGAAAACATCATTTTGCTGATAATGTGGCAGTGGTGACCGTCTGGGAGAGTGTCACTGGTGCTGGAAAGGGCACTAGGACACGATGGGTTAATGCTCAGAGAATCAATGCTCATCCTATTAAAAGTTGTCAAAAATGATTGAAAGCACTTGGGCTAATAGACCTTGGGTTTGAAGCAGTAAATGAATTTGTGGATCCCTCATGACTGGGCCTTTCCATAAGGAAAACAAGATAGGAGCTGATGTAAGTGGCAGCTGGAGCCTTGTTTTTGTGTTTTTATTAGAGCAGGAGCTGGAAATGTCTGTGAGCCTCCTCTGCTGGCTCTGGGAGTGACCCCGTGGATGGAGGGGGAGTGGTTCCCTTCCTGACCTCACCCTCTCCCCATCCCTTGATGTGTCAGGGTGACCTCAGCCAGCATTTGGAGATGCTTTTTGGAAAGCAAGGAGCGTTTAGGGCTGATGAAACTGCTTGCCAGGTCAATTGAGAAAATTCCTTTCTCCTGAAAGATCTGTGCTGCAGCAAACAGAACAAAATCCCTTTGCTCCCATTCACGTCTTCCTAAAGATCAACACCAGCTTTTGTCAGGGTACAGGAATCACATTCCAGACAGGAATTTACCTGGAATGGGGAGTCTGTTACCTGTCTCTCCTTACCCATTTGTTTCCTTGGATGCAATTTTCCTTTGCCTCATGACAGGGAAACTCTCCTGTCTGTCTCCTTTGCATTGAGCAGAGACTGATTGGTACAGAACTGGAAAAAAACCCCAGTAATAACTGGACGGAACAGGAGACAAACCTGTTTCATTGGAACAGAAGAGGGTTAAAGTGGATATTAGACTTCTTCTGTCAGAAATCAAGTATCTTCTATGCCACAGGGGTGGAGAAGGGGATGGAGATGCCTACATCTCATTTTTCCAGTATTGTTTTTGTTTCCATGTTTTTCAAGTGATCACAAAGCTGTAGTCGAGGTGATGAAAGGCTGACTTTGCTTCTTGAACCTCTTCTGGGCTTCACCAGTTACCTCAGGGACCTTAAAACTCACCCAGTTCCACTCCCTGCCATGAGCAGGGACACCTTCCACTATCCCAGGTTGCTCAGGAAGGTAAAGCAAGTTCTTCTTCTTTATTTATTTAGCTCCTCTGCTGCCTAAGAACATTTTCTTTTTTTCGTGAATAATGTCTCCTGCAGCCACATGGAAGGAATCAATCATAGGAAATAAAGAGCTTGTAATCCATTTAACCAGGACTTTCCACCTCTCATTAAGGCAGAGACATTCATGCCTAATTCTCTGGGTAGCAGTTGTACAGCAGATGTGCCGGGTATCGATTGGAAAATGAGTCTTGCTGGGTTTGTTTTCCCTTTTTTTCCCTCTCCTTTGCTGTTTCCATTGAAGTGCTTGCAGAGGGTGTGGAGGCTCCCTCTTGGCTCCCTCTCAGAGGACTTTTCTGGGGTTGTTGGGGCTGTTTTCTTTTCCTGCTGGCAGCAGCCAGGTTTCCAGCAGGGAATGTGGCTGAGGGGAGGCAGCGAGGTCTCCGCAGCAATGAGTGGACAGATCTCTGCTCCAGCTGCTGGCACCTTGCAAGGAAGGTGAAACCATCCATGGTGAACTCTGCAGGGCTGTGTTTGGAAAGGGAAAACCAGTACAGGGAGGAAGCTGCTTGTCAGGGTGTGCATGTTCAAACCCAGCTCAGTTTCCACTTAATTCCTCAGCAAAAACATGCTGGAAGTGGGTAAGGCTTGGTGCAAACTCCTGGTTTGCAGCTTGGCCAGGATGGCAAAGCTCCTGGAGTCTGTGGAGAGGAAAAATGTTGTGTAACCTTTTTGATTCTTTAAATATTTTTAAATTCCTTGTTGGTGCGTGAGTTTTCTTTAGCACCCAGCTGTGCTCTCCTGGGCTGTCTTCTCACTCCTCCACTGATGGGAAGATCCATTGATTTTCTCACCTGGGCTGTCTCTGTTGAGCCCTGCTGATGTGCTGTCATCACCCAGACCATACCAACATCACAGGACATTCCCTGTCAGAGGATCTTCAGACAGCAGAGGTTGAACGTGGGGTCTCTTACTCAAGGCACTCCCTTCCCTTCCCACTTCTCCCAGAGCAGTTTGATGCTTTCCTGCCTGTCCCTTTGGATTTGTGGCTCAGATTCCTGCACTTCCCTGTCTTCTGCCAAGACCAACAGTGCTGTCTGGCTCCTGGTGTTGTCTCCCCACACCTCAGCTGCTATTTTAGATTTTTAGCTGTTGGACTGCTGGGTTCTTGTGCTGCTCTGAGTGTTTCTGGAATGCTGTCCCAGGGGACTCCACCAGGCTTGCACTTGGAGAGGTGGAAAGGTTTGACTTGCTCTGCCAAAAACATGATTTCACACACTTCGGGCTGCTTGATATTTCTCTTTGCTGCTTCTAAAAGGCAAGGGTCTCATTAGACTTAAAGATAGGAGAAATTCATGAGTTGCTGCCCATCTCCCCACCACCCCCAGAAGATGAAGCTCTTTTTATACTCAGAAAATTCTTTAGCAGAGGGAACCTGAAGTGTCCCATGTTTTTCCTCCTGTCCCACCTGTTCTTTGCTGCTTGGAGTTACTTCAGAACCTGCTTGTGGATTCACCTGATATTTCTGGGTCTGCAGCAGATTTTTGGGTTTCAGAGCTGCACCAACACCTCAGTCTGCAAGGTTTGTGCAGAAAGCATAAATTGTGTTTAATTATTGCTCTGCCAGAAGTTTATACAGGTTTTTCCTGTGCCCTGTTCCTCTTCTTCCACCCTTTCAAGATTCCAGGCACCCATTCCTGCCTCAGTTTGTGGAAAACATTAAGAAGCTCTGTTGCAGAGGGCGTTAGTCCGTCCTGTGCTTATTTATTTAGGGAGATTAAAGTCTAAGTTTTTCTTTTGTAATCCCTTTGAAGTATTTATCTTTTGAAGTCTGAATTTTCATGAACTGGAAGTGTACAACCCCCGAACTACACGCTGCCCTAGTTTCAAAGCTGTAATTTTTTTCTGTAGAAAACATTTAAGAACAACAAACAACAGGTCAGACCCTCAGGGGCTCCACATCAGCCAGATCCTTTTTGGGATGTGTCTATTTGGGTCATCCCTTGCCACTTTGGGGAATCAACGTGCCTCTGCAGACTCTCCCTGGGCTGGGTTGTAGTCATGGATTTTTGGGATCTCAGGGACAGTGATGTTCCCCTTCTGAGTGCTCTGCTACACCAGCACATGGCCTGTAGACCTTCCTTTCAGTTCTTTAATTTGTTTTTCCCTCCACTTTTATTTCCTCTCATTAAGGCAGCAGCACTTGGCTTTTAGGACAAGGATGTTGTGCTTTCCTGGCTGAGTTCTCATCCAAAAAATTCCATATATCCACATGGCTTTGGGATACTTTGCTGCAGTTTATCTTTTTTGTTTGTTTGCCAGGGGGGAAAAAAAATAGATGCTGACTGGAGTTTTGATATATCTGCTGCTTTTATTTGTGCAGTGTTATCAGGGTAACAATGAATGTTTATAGCCTGGAAAAAGTGGGTGGGAGACCTCTGACCCAACCTAATTTCCAGAGTGGGGGATAACAACGTGTTGAGAAGGATAAACCTGCTGGATCATCAAGGGGGGCATTGCCTGGGCATCCTCCAGCCCCAAAATGAATCACCTGAGGCTGTTTTATGGCTTTGGGGTGTCCCATTCCCACCTTGAAATGAAATCTTGGATCTTGCAAGTTGAGCTGCGCTGGGTTTGTGCCAACAAAATGTGGAAAATGCTGCTCAGTCTGTGTGTGTGTGCATCTCAATTTCCTCCCGTGGGAGTGGCCAGAGCAAACAGCCCTCTGTAACAGCTTGTTATTAAACAGATGGGGATATTGACCCTCTTCCATTTCCATTTTCCAAGTCAGGAAAAATGAAATTGCATTACTTTGGCTTGGATGAGTTCAGTGTATTAATAAAAAAATGTGTATGGAGACCAATGGGGAGTCCATGAAAATCACAAGAATTTAAGTAGTTTATATAAATTCAGCCCTGGCTGGGCAATAGAGATTTCTCTTCTATTTTTCTTCCAGTTTGCTCTGGAATAGCTGAATTTGTTTAGAAAGTGTTAAAGGAAAATCGAGATTTTCCAGTGTAATTAGGGAAACGACTGACAAGCAGGCTTACAAGCATATCAATAGGGTTAATTGATTATCAGGGATGTTCTCACCTAATTGGCATAGGAAATTATTTGCTTAACAAGAGTTTAAACGTAATTAGATTGATACAAGTTTTAGTAGAGATGGAGATGTTGAATTTACAGAGATTCTTGATAAACAGTGATCCCAGGAGTCACCAACAAGAGGAAAACCACTTCTTTTAATATGGAAATCAGCAGAATCTATCACAGCTCTTTTTAAAAATGAGTTAACATAAAAAATTAATCTCAAGCACCCCACAAGTTTTAATTTTTTATGTTTATTTGCATTTCTAGTGGAGTGAGTTTCCTTGGGCTGAATTTTGGGAGATAGGAGGTTGCATGCTCAGGGCTTGCTT
Source organism: Drymodes brunneopygia (assembly GCA_013400955.1). Classification (NCBI taxonomy): domain Eukaryota; kingdom Metazoa; phylum Chordata; class Aves; order Passeriformes; family Petroicidae; genus Drymodes; species Drymodes brunneopygia. Next base: position 267,099 of record VZTZ01001999.1, read on the forward strand.
CGGTTTTGAGTGTCCCACTGCCTCTCCAGATATGGGGGAGAACTTGGTTCTTCCTCTCATTCTCCACACAATTTGGCCTCTCTGAAACCATGGGAGGCTCCTTGTGGAAGGTTTTCCATTTGATCGGTCTTCAAATGGAAGAAGAAGTGCCTTGGCAGGTGAAGATGTTGTAGGAGACCACAGCTGTCTTCCACATCTGCATGGGTGGAGTTATTGAAGAAAAATGAGAAAAATGTGTCTGCCTCTTTCCAAATGCTTGGCTTTGCTCTGATGTCTCCTGAGACTTCAGGTTTCCATGGCTTGGTGGTGGATTCCATTATCTCAGAGGGCTTCCCCAGCCTCGATGATTCTATGATTTCATTATTCATAAGCCTCCATCAAAGCATCCTTGGCTGTGTTTTGGGTTTTCTCTTGGATGTGCTGATCCAAACTTGTGGTGGTGTTCAGGGCTGGGCTGTCCATGGTGTGGCTGGAAGTGCAGTAAAGCTGCTCATCCCTGGCCTGTTAAAAACCACAGAATATCCTGAGCTGGAAGGGACCCACAGGACCATCAATTCCAACTCCTGTCCCTGCACAGACACCCCAACAATCCCACCCTGGACATCCCTTGTCCAAGCACTCCTGGAGCTCTGTGGGGCTGTGCCCATTCCCTGGGGAGCCTGGGCAGTGCCCAGCACCCTCTGGGGGAAGAACCTTCTCCTAAATCCAACCTAAACCTGCCCTGGCACAGTTCCAGCTGTTCCCTGGGTCCTGTCACTGTCACAGTGCAGGGATCAGAGCTGTCCCTCCTCTTCTCCTCATGGGAATGTTGTACCTGCAGTGAGGTCTGCCCTCAGTCTCCTTGAAGGGGGATCAAAGGGAAGGGCTTGGATTGTAGGAAGCCTTGGGGAAAGCTACTAAACCTGCTCCTCTGGAGCTTCATCCCCACTATTTACTCCGTGCACTTCAGGACTTGTGCTGTTGCTCTTCCCCTCACTAAAATGAAGGCACTGAGCTGCTTTAGTGATTGGTCTTGATTGCTGCCTTCCCCTCTCCACTCCAGGTTTCTGAATATTGCCCTGAGCCTACAGGGATGGAGGAGTTAACTCAGAGAGACAAAAATCAAAATTTTTTAGGCCAGATCTCCCCAGAGAGCTTCACTTTTAAATTCACGACTCCAATTCTCCCTTCTTTTTTTCTTTTTTTCCTCCGAAGCTGTTTGGAAAGGAATAATGAGTAACAGATACCTCCACTCCAGTATCTCAGAAGTGCAGTGTGTGCTAATTAGGCATCCTGGTGTCTTTGGAAAATGCTCCCATTGTATTTGCAGATGGAATCTACCCTGCTCCCCCTTTTTGGACCAGCGAGCTGGTTATTCAGCTCTGAGAAGCTCACAGCCATTGGCAGATGATGCATCCTTAAAGTCAAGGTTGAGAGCATGTGTGGGTTTGCTTTTTCTATTTTATTTCTCTCCCCCCCGCCCCTGCCCCGGTGCACGTTGCTGGATTTGAATAATTAATGCCTGTTGTCTTGCTTCCTGTTTTCATTTCTGTATGTAATGCTAACCAGCAGTGGGCTGAATCATTCATAGGCTGCTTTCTGCACCTCGACAGCTGGAGATGTCATGGGAACAGTGCTGGTGAGGTGCTGCAGGCTTTCTGCTGCTCCCTGAACTCCATTTCTGGAAGCAGGAGCAGTAAGTACCCAGTCCATGCTCTTGGCCAAGCCAGGCTCTCTGGGCAAGATGGTATCAGTGTGGTTTCTCTCCCTGCACCTCCTGTTACTGCTCAGGTGTCCATGTGTGTGGAGGGGAGGTGGGTTCTGCATTTTGTCCTTTCCCATCTGTTTTGGGCTTTTGTGGGTTTGTTTGTGATGCTCATGGAGAAGAGGGGGAATGATTTTAGGTTTGCCTCATGCAATTGCATTGTATTTAGGAATGGGTTTTTTAAAACTCATCTTGGATTTTTTTTTGTTATTGTGCTTTTCCTGGGCTTTTGTGGGGAGCAGCCTGGAATTTTGGGCTCCCACAGTGTCTGCCTTTGCAGTGAGAGGAACCAGGGTGGGAGCTTCCCTTGGTGCCTTACAGAGCCTTCTCAGCTGTCTTTTCCCTTGGACACTGCCAGGGATCCAGGGGCAGCCACAGCTCCTCTGGGCAACCTGTGCCAGGGCCTCCCCACCCTCCCAGGGAAGGATTTCTCTCCTACCAAATCAACACAATTCTTGCAAGTGATCAAATAAAATACCCAGTGAAAGCTTTTGTGGATGGAGGTGGCCTGGCTGCCCTCATGCCTTGCATGACTAAAGCAGGAAGAGGTGGAAATCAGGAGAGATGCAGAACTCATGCAGAATTACTGGAACAACTGAACCTTCTAGGTTTTCAGGGTGGGAATAAGGGGTTTGGCTGGGGAGTTGTTAATAGCCTGTGAATGATTTTATCTTCTTGCACAGATCCCTCAGCATCTTGTACATCACGCTTGGAATCTTCAGGGTAGAGAGGATGGTTTTGCCCAAGACCTCTAAATAGCATCCAATTTTGGGCATCCTCAATGTTTCTGTCACGTTGTGACAGTTTTTGTGCCCGTGGTGGGAAGGCAAAAGGGGGAGACATATTTCCTAGGGATGGCCTTGAAGCTGAGGATGGGAGGCAGCTTTTGAGCAGTGACTAATGCTGAGCTTTATAAATAGCAAGAGGAGAGGTGAAACGGGGCAGGGAGGTGACCTGGACACGAGGCCACCATGGAGGTGGCACAGCAGAGCTGGGAGGGCACGGGGGGGGGGACATGATCAGTAAACAGCTCTCGTGTCAGGCTGGCTGTGCCTGTGCCTCTGGCTCTGTCCTGCTTGTCACCCCCCAGGGGATGAGCAGAGCCACTGATGTGTGAGAGGTGCCCACCTCATGTCCCCTGCCTGGGTCAGTGCCTGGAGCAGCACAGAGAGCTCTGCTGACAGCACTAAGCTTCCTCTGGGTCTGGGTGACAGGAAGGCTCTGGGGGACAGCAGGGTGACAGTCTGCTGGGTTTGGAGCCACAACAACCTCCTGCCTCTGGGATGCTGAGTCCTGATTAGAGTCAGGGCAAGGCTGTCCTGGGCTGTCAGCATGGAACATAAATGGACACAGACACAGGCAGGAGCTGGGAGGCTCGAGCTGTCTGTGTCCTTGCTGGCATTTCTGGGCTCCACCACTGCATCTGCAATGCTTGCACCATCCTGGATTGAAAAATATGATCAGCCCTGTTTTTGGAGGCTTCCTTCCATGGAATGTGTCAAGGAAAAGCTTTTGGGTGGCTGGTTTACCTCCCTAAGCCTAGCCACACTTTGCTGGTGCCCATGAGGATGCTGCTGCTCAGCTGTCACAGCCTCTCCCAAAACCTGAGCCCTGGGAATCCCACATGTAAGGAAAGGAAGCATTTCCCCTGGAGAGGGTAGGATTTACTGCCCACACACCCTGCACTCAACTCTGCACACTCAGGACAGGTGGGCAAGCACTTTGCAAGCCCAGCTGCTGTCAAACTCCACTGATGATGCACACAGGAGGAGTGTGGGGGGCTGTGGGTGCACACCTGTGCTCCAGGAAGCTGTGGAGAACCTGTGGTGTGGGATCAAGCACAGCATCCAGCTCTGCATCCCTGGGAGTGCCTGAGAGATTTCTTAAGGGAGAGGATGATACCTATATTATGTATTTTGTGTATACACACACTATATTCTATATTTTTGTCCTGTGCATGGCCAGAAGTTTGATCCTTGCTGGATCCCTTCCAGCTCAGGATAGTCCATGATTCTGTGATGCCCCTTCTGCAGGAGGCATGGAAGTGTTTATTTCTCATCTGGGTCTGTTTTGCAGGCTCCATAGGATGCTGGTGATAAACTGCTTTAGCTTGGCTGGGCTTCAGCTTTGTGGCGGTCTCTGAATCAATTTTCAGGTTGTTCTTGCAGAGGCTCTGCCTCTTTCCACTTCAGTCATTCATAAAAACCCAATCACCTGGGCTGCAGATCATCACCCTCCTGCTTCTGTCCTCACGTGGCTTTCCCCGCCGATAACTCCTACAGACACATTTGCTTTTGGTGGTGTGGGAGAAGCTGCACAAGGAAATAAAACTTGCAAGCTAATTAAACTTCTTGGTCTCGTTGAGCAGCGAGTGGGAGATGCTGGGAATAGATCTGACTCTCATCCCTCCTCTCAGCAGCCAGAGGACACAGTTAATTATTAAATCGCTCGTTAACGTATTGAAATATCGCTCGGGATTTTAATTTCCTCTTTTTTGTTGTTGTTGTTGTTTCCTCTCCTTCGCCTCAGGGCACTCCCAGGAGCTGATGGATGTGTGGTAGCTGGCTCTAGAGGGGCTGGAAGGAGCATGGTTAAACACCAACCCCTGCAGTACTACGAGCCCCAGCTATGTCTGTCCTGTCTGACCGGGATCTACGGCTGCCGCTGGAAACGGTACCAGCGGTCACATGATGACACCACCAAGGTGAGCCAGCTCCTGCCACCTCTTCCCTGGCACGTTGGGTTGTTTCTTGGTTGGAGGTATTAAATATTTGGGGTTTTTTTTCTTATTTTTTGGCTTGGATGTTTGATGAGAGTCCTTGACCCCATTGCAAGAAGTTCTGCCCACGTGGTTGATGTAGGGATGGGCACAGTGAGGTTGGTCATGGTGCTCCAGGGGGTTGAATGTGCCCAAGTCTGTCCATGTTGTGGTGCTGGAGAACAATTTCCCTGTGGTTTTGTACTCCTGGCTCTGTGTCCTGCTGGTGCTTGCAGTTGGATCTGTAGGTCCTGTGTTTGTGCAGTGTCTCTGCCTTTGTGGTATGGTTTTAGTGGGCTTGGTGGTATTTGGCCCAAGGGGGAATTGGATGATCTTGGAGGACTTTTGTGACCTGATTCTATCCTTGCATGGGAAAATGTGTTTGGAGACTGGGGGAACAGGGTGCCCAGAGAAGCTGTGGCTGCCCCTGGATCCCTGGGAGTGCCCAAGGCCAGGCTGGACAGAGCTCTGACCAACCTGGGATAGTGGAAGGTGTCCCTGCACATGGCAGGGGGTGAAACTGGATGATCCTTCCAACCTAAACCCTTCTGGGGTTCGATGAAAGGCAGCGGAAGGTGAGAGCAGGCTGGGGGTAAATGGGAAACTCTTGGAGCTTTCCCTCCCCTGGATAAATACAGATTTTAAGAGCTCTGGCAGAGGGAATCCAGGCAGTGAGGCTCAGCTTGCACCTCCCCTCTTGTTCTGAGCTGTGAGATGAGGTCTTGTGATGTGTTGATAGGAGAAGTGTGAAAATATTGCTGTCAAAACCACCCTGTTACATCATCTGGGTGAGGAGTTTGTGTTACTATTCTCCTGTAGTCCCATGTTGCCTGGGTTGGGTTTTTTAAGTGTGCTTACAAGTTAAATTTGGGGTTTTTTTTTTTTCTTCTTTAAATCTTGTTTCATCTGGAAGTGTTCCCTGGGGACCCTTTGGTTGCCTTCTGAATGCTTCATTTTGCTCTGCTATCGCTTGGCTCCTCTGCTCTGTTTTTAAGCCTATAACCAGGGATCTCCTTGGCTCTGGAGTGCTTTTCCTCTTGGAAAAGCAGCTGTGGAGGAGCAAACGGGGCTGTGTGGCAGCTCCTGTGCCAGAAATGCTGCTAGTTGTGAATTGCAGCCATTGTTGGTGCTGCAGCTTGGCCGGGAGCTCCCCCGTGAATTGGAAAGTCACGGCTTGGGTTTGTGCAGCCCAAATCAAATTTCCTTTTGCAATGTAGGAATGTTGGTGCTGTTTTCACTCTCCTTTCAGCTTGGCCAGCCTCATCTGGGTGACCACTTTGAGCCAGCAGAACATTACAATTCCCAGCTAAAAATTCACAGAAAAGTTGCCATAAATTTTTCAGTGAAATCTGGCTCTGCTTGCGTTACCAAAAAATATCAGTTGCAGCTTTCTGGGTCTACTTGGAATTTCCACTGTGTTTTTTCTAGTGTTGGAAAGGAATTAGTTGTGTTTAAAGGTAGCTGATCCAGGCTTAAAAATATGTCCAGTCTGAGCTGATCTTTTTAAAGTCTGTGTGAGTCCTCAGCTTCCACTTTGGTAGAAGAGAGATGGAGACAACAGCAGGAGTAGAAGAAAGCCTGAAATGACCTGCAGGCTGTGTTATCTGCTTTCTTGTTAAAACACCAAACTCCCCAGAATAAAAGGTTTTCCCCCAAATTTGGGTCACAACCCAGCCTTGCCTCCATGAGATCTTCAGCTGATGCCTGTGAATGTTTCTTGTCTGAATTGTGCTGCACCTCAACACCCAGAATTTTAGTGATTCCTCCCCTTTTCCTTCAAATGTGTGCACATCAAGCTTTTTACTCCACATAAAAAATTTACATGAAAATTAGAATTTTAATTGGGCACCTGAGTTCTAGTTTTTCTGAGAGGCAGCTAGCTGGAATTGTCATGATCTCTTGCTTTTCTCTGACCTTTGAGAATGAAGAGAGGGGCTGAAGGCACACAACCAACATACTCTGATCTCCTTTTTAAATTTGCAAAATTCCTTTTTTCTGTTGTGGGCTTTCAGCTTTAACGGCAAGATCCCCTTTCACATTTATTTTTAAATTTTTTTGTGCTTTTTAAAATGAAAGACACATGAAGGAGGAGAAAATGGTCTTGCTGAGATTCAGATCATTACAATCTCTGTAATGTGTGGGGAAGGATTTTCTGATCTAACCACAGCTTGTTCATCACATATTTTCCACCCAGGAAGATTTTAGGAAGTCAGTGCATGGAAGCATTTTTTTATTGTTTCCAGACCCCTGTTGTTTGCACACAGCAAATTTCAGACCTTGAAAATCATCCTGGGTGGGAGAGGGGAAAAAGATTTGTTCCAAAGGAAATAGCAATGATAATTTTTTTATCTATTGACTGGCTGGGCTGAGCTATCAAACCATGGTCTTTCCTTGCATCACAAATCTCCTAATCCTCTTCTTAATTGCAAATTGTCTGAACTGTGAGGATGTGGGAGGGGAGATGAGGCCAAATCTCCACTAAAGCCTTTCCCTGCATTTATCTGCTGCTGCTCATGTAGCTGCAAATCTATAAATGAGATCCCAACCCTTTCCCATGATTTGGTCAGTCCCTGTTAGGATTTATGCCCTCCAAGTGAAATGTGTGTGATTCAGGATAGTCCATTTGGTTAAAGGCATCACGTGCCCTCCAACTGAGGCTTCTGGTGGCTTTTTGGGGTCCTTTTGTGCAAGGATAAACGAGGAGCTGTGATCCATCAGCATAATGAATTGCAGAGCTGTGTCTGGGCTGCATGTGTTAATTCACTCTCTGGTGAAATGCTCTTGTAATTCCCGCTTGGCCAGAGCTGTGAAATGACCTGAACAGACGATCTGAGCCACGGGCTTTGGAGCTGGGACTTTGTCAGTGCTAATTCCCAAACGGCCAGAGGTCACTGCTCACAGAAACTGCTTGCTTTGCTGAAATCTGCCATTAGAGGATGGGTTAATTTGCCCCTTTTACCTGTGTTTTTCAATTTGTGAGTGTTCCAGACCCTCAGGCCTGAGGGCACAGGAGCTTTTGAGGGAAAGAGGCTCTTTCAAGGTTGTTTGGATTGAGGCTGGGCACTGAAGCATTGGATGCTGCACGTTAGATGTGAGCGGCGATTCAGAGCTGAGTCCTCATGAATGGATGTGTCCAATCGTATTGGCTTGATGGGCTAAATGCAGGGGAACCCAGTCATTCCATTAAATATCCATGTGGTTTTTCCTTATTGCTCCTGAAGGTGCCCCCCTCACTAGAGGGGGTCGGACCAGGTGACTTTTAAAGGTCCCTTTCAACCCAAACTGTTCTGATTCTGTGATTCTGCTTTTTTTCCCCTTGATGCTTGGAGGGTTTTACACATCACTGAAACACCCTTTAAAATTCACCTGTGAGCCTGTCATTTTCCAGGGAGGCTGAAAGTTGGATGATTGTCCAGGGAAGCTGTTTGAGATCTGTGTGTCAGCTGAGCCAGGCAGGAATTGCATTTGCTTTGTGTGGTGCCTTCAGACCAGACTGGTTTTAACTGGGAATAGTGTATTTTGTCCTTCATGAAGGAGCAACACCTCTCTTAGTCTGGGCAGGATCCTGGCAAGGAACAGAGAGGTGTTCCAGCCTCAGGAACTGGGATTATCCTGCCAGGAACTTGTTTCCCATTGATTTCCACACCCTCACACAGCTCCTAGAAAGGCTGGGCTGAACCTGCTTGTTCTGTGCCAAAGAGATTCCATTTTTCGGCCATGCTGGTTTGAAGGATGGCAAATCCCAAATCCTGGAAATCTCAGGAAATCCACAGTGTTCGAGCCCAATCTCGTGGTGCACTCTAAATATTGTCAGGGTGAGAATGTTTGACTGATGCTGAATTTCTGATGTAGGCAGAATGCCTGTGGGGGAGAGTCTGCAAAACCCATTGACTGTGGGGCCTGGCTTGGGATTATGGGCTCAGACTGGGTTATTAATGTGCCCTGGGATTTATAAAAGCTTTGGAGGTGTCAAAGGTTTTTAGTGCAGAGCATCTGCAAAACGCGGGCTTGGGCTCTGAACAGCCAGCACTGAACTGAGCTGCATCTGGAGAAGGAAGAGGGGGGGGAAAAGGGATTTTTGGGCTGTGGTCCCTTAGAGCCAGCCCTGTGTTTAGCTGGCAGGTCCATCTCTGGGTTTTTACTGGGATTTCTTTCCCCTGGACACAGCTGGGTGCAGCCTCAGGACAGTGGTGCAGCCACTCTCGTAAAATCTCTACTGGTTTGAAGGTGCTCAGTCAGTTCCTGGTTTAACCAATGTGGGAAAGCCTTTCCAGGCTCTCCCTGTGAGTTCCCTGTACTGGTTTTGACTGGGATACAGTTCATTTTCTGCACAGCAGCTGCTATGGTCGCCAAATTTTGGGCTTGGGACCGAAACAGCCTTGCAGCTATTGCTCAAGGTTGTTTACCCAGCATCAAGGTTAAATATCTTCTGAATTCCCTCCAAGAAGGGGAAAATGAGGTGGTTTTTCTGCTTGTTTTCCTAAACAAGTGTTTTTCCTCTCAGCTGTGTAGTTGTTAGGCTTTTATGATTGAATTATATAACTCCTTTTTCCAAAGAGGCAATGGGAACCTGTGATCTAATTAATCCTAGATTAATTGTTGTGTCTCTCTTTACTCTGATATTTAGTCCTTTCCCATGTGTGAATTTTGAGGAGAGAAAAGTGAAATGGCATTGACACATTGGAATTTTGACTTGTGGGAGTCTTGATGTCAGAAGTTCTGTCTCTGATCTTGACGGTTTAGCGAAAAATCATGGCCCTTTTCCAGAGGAAACCTGATTTTCCTCTCCCAGAGGGAAGTGAGTGTGACCTCGCTGCCTTTCAGTAGGACTCGAGTGATTTCCTTTACATTTGGGGTTGAATTTGCCAGTCTTCTGCTTCGCCAACTCTGCTTTTCCAGCCCCTCTCGTGAATCCCAGGTGCCCTGGAAGAGATCCAAGGAGAGTTGGGCTGTGACAGAGCAGAAAATGTTGGAGAGTAACTTCGCAGTGTGGCCAACTGGGTGGCTGGATGCACTGGGAGAGTGCAGGGGCCCATGGAAAAGTCTTTTTCTGTTTGATCCTTTCTTTTTTTCCTATCCAAGTAGAAGGTATTTTTTTCCTGTCTCTCATAAAGGCATGTGGCTTTCCTGGCATTGCTCACATGCCATTTCAGCCATCTGCCAGTTTGTTGTTTCTGCTGCCTGTGGGGTCTGGGTGGGGATCCAAAGTGTGCTTGGGTTCCAGGAATGTTTGTGGTTTCAGGAATTGGGAACCTCTGTGCTGCTGACATGTCTTATTAACAGAATTCGTTAGCAAAGCTGAAAAATGTGGTGACTCCTCTTTGTTTGCTGCGAAGCTGATCTGTGACTTTTATTTACTGTCTCGTGAGTCCTTCTGGGAAAGAACACTTGGATTTAGGGGTGTTTGGTTGCAGATTTAAGCTTTTTCTCCAGGTTGTTTCCAGAAGAACCGATGGCCAAGCTCCAAAGTGGGATTTCAAGGGTACAACCAGCAGCTGGAAGTGTGCTTGTCCATGGCTGGAGGTTTTAATTGTTTTTTGGTTGCTACTCTTTGTACTCATCTCAACCTTGAAAATTATTCTAATATTTTTTGCCTTTGTGCCATGTGTACACTGATGTGTTAAAAGAGAAGCTGATGGTCTGGTCTGGCCCCATCATTTCCACTTGACGTGCAGCTCATTTGGCAGATATTTATTTGCAGATGATGTCAGCAAGCACTTGAGGCTCAATTGACTTCACTGAAGTCAAACGAGGAGAGTTATGGAACAAAAAAATGAAACAACTGAGGCTGAGGAATTCCTTCCCAATATCCCATCTAATGATGCTTGGGGGGGGAGAGATGGAGGTTTTTAGTGTTGGTTTTGTGTTGGTTTTTCCACTCCCCCAGGCTGCTCCTTTCCCCACAAAGCTCTTTCATTCTTGCTCACTGCTGTCCCTTCGCGTGTGACGTTTTTTGACGTGACTTTTTGTGGCCTTTCTGGAAAAACAAACCTGGTTCCTGTAATTCAGAGCACGCTGTGGTGCCTCACTGGAGGCTCTGCTCACCACGCCTGGTTTGTCACCACTCAAACCACCCCACATCCTGAGCAAACCACCCCTCTGTGACTGTGCCACACTGTCTGGGTGTTTTCCTTCCCCAAAACTGCCAAGAACCTCAAGTTGTATCAGAAGTGGGGGTGTAGCTGAGCAGTATCTGGAAAGGATCTCTCATTTCACTGCTTTTTTTTTTTCCCTGAGGTTGATGCAGATTTACTCTGTGTGTGTTTGCAGGATTTGGTAGCTGTGTGCTCATGTCTGACCAAATTATTTTGCTGCAGCCATCAGAGATTCCTGCTTTTCCAGCCAGAAGTAAGCAATAAACAGCACAAGGCAAAGTGGGTGGACCAGTGTCTGTCGTGTGCTAGTCTTGAAATACCCAAATTCTTGTGTGCTGAGCCAACTCCAGCATTTGAATTACTCCCAGGATGGCTGATTGTTTGTTTTCTTCCCCCCAACACATCACCCTTGAGATTTAAAAAATAGCAATGAATAAATAAGCCAAGCTTGTGCCTCCTCTCCAGAGGGATGCTGGCTTTGGACACTCAGCTGCTGCTGCTGGGCCTTGTGGCTTCATTTGGTTTCCCTCTGAACCCATTTAAATCTCTCTTAGGGAGAAATAGGTAAATCCTTTCCATATGTCAAGTAGTAGAAAAAGCCATGATTTCTGTGGCTTGCACAAAGCATCCCGTTGTCTGGCAGACACAGGAACAAGTGCACCCTTGTTTCTGGGAAGCCAAGCCCCAACCTCATGCTGGTAAATTTAACATGTCCACTGTTTCAGACAGCCTCTGTTCATGTCAGCTGTGCCTGTGGAGGCTGGGGAAGACCCTGATTTTATCAATTTTCCCCTTGAAAGAGAGGCACTTCAGTTTTTCCTTGCTCTAATTCTTTTTTTGTTCCAGGCCTTCAGGTCACTGGGCTGCCACCAAAGCTGGGGCAGAAAGCCTTTGGCACATTAGCCCATTGAGTGGCTTTTGTTCCCAGATGTGTCTGTGCCCTCTGGACCATCCTGTGGGATAAATAAGTCTGTGTTTTGATGGGGCAGCACTTCGTGGAGCAAAATGTGAGCAGTGAGGGTTTGCCAGCTGGGTCAGGCTCGAGGTCGTGCTGCCCTGATATCCTGTCTGTGCCTGGGCAGGGATGGGCTTTGGGGGGAGCAGGGGAATCAGCCTGCTGGGCTCTGGGCTCTTTTCTGACCCCTCCTGCCTTGTGGCAAGCTAGGGTTGCATAAAGATTGGATATGGGGAAGGAATTGTTCCCTGGGAGGGTGCCCAGAGAAGCTGTGGCTGCCCCTGGATCCCTGGCAGTGCCCAAGGCCAGGCTGGGGCACCCTGGGACAGTGGAAGGTGTCCCTGCCCATGGCAAGGGTGGCACTGGATGATTTTTAAGGTCCCTTCCAACCAACACCATCCTGGGTTTCTGTGAAAGAGAGCTGTGGAAAACGTAAGATCCAGCCTGGGGAGGATGAAAAGCAAGGAAATAAAACAGTCCAGTAGTTGGATCCAGTACGATCCAATATCTGTCTGTTCTTCTTGATTTTAATTATCTGATGTCCATCAGCTCGCTTTAAAAGATAAAGCTTGACAAGTATCTTAATTGGAAAAAAAGAGATGTTTTCTAGTGAGATTGCTTTGAGTGGACACATGGACTTCTCAGAGAGATTGAAAGGCTTTGCAGATATTCCTGAGCGCTCTCCCTCTGAGAAATGGAGAGCTGGAGGTAGTCCCAGGGACCTCCTTCCAATTATTGTATTTTCACATACTTTTACATTGAGGATATTATTCAGCTGCTCTGAACCTTTTGTAGGACTCAGGCAGAGCTTACTTACTTGGGAGTAGAAATTAATTGAGGCTCATCACCTGTTTCTTTGTATTTTTGCTGGATTTCTGCAGTTGTTGCTTCAAGATTTTTTCGTTTTGTTGGTTGTTTTTGTTTATTTTGTGATGAGCTGGCCCCAGGTGGATAAGTAAAAAATTGCTTTTCCTGCTTTCTTTGAGTTGGGCAGCTTATGATTGTGGAATGTGGGAATTCATTTGAAAGAAAAATGAAGTTACAGTTAATTTTCACCAACAGTAGGGTTGCCAGTACTTCAAACCTTATTACTGGTCTTGTGATGGGAGGATTTAGGGATGGGGCCAGTCTGCCCTCTGCAAATCTGTTAAACCAAATGGGAGGTGGCTTGGTGTGTTGTATAAAAGGAAATGGAGAAAATTAAGTAAAAATAATCCTCCTGCTCAGCCTGGGCTGAAATGGCAGCAAAAAAAAAAAAAAAAAAAAAAAAAAAAAAAAAAAAAAAAAAAAAAAAAAAAAAAAAAAAAAAAAAAAAAAAAAAAAAAAAAAAAAAAAAAAAAAAAAAAAAAAAAAAAAAAAAAAAAAAAAAAAAAAAAAAAAAAAAAAAAAAAAAAAAAAAAAAAAAAAAAAAAAAAAAAAAAAAAAAAAAAAAAAAAAAAAAAAAAAAAAAAAAAAAAAAAAAAAAAAAAAAAAAAAAAAAAAAAAAAAAAAAAAAAAAAAAAAAAAAAAAAAAAAAAAAAAAAAAAAAAAAAAAAAAAAAAAAAAAAAAAAAAAAAAAAAAAAAAAAAAAAAAAAAAAAAAAAAAAAAAAAAAAAAAAAAAAAAAAAAAAAAAAAAAAAAAAAAAAAAAAAAAAAAAAAAAAAAAAAAAAAAAAAAAAAAAAAAAAAAAAAAAAAAAAAAAAAAAAAAAAAAAAAAAAAAAAAAAAAAAAAAAAAAAAAAAAAAAAAAAAAAAAAAAAAAAAAAAAAAAAAAAAAAAAAAAAAAAAAAAAAAAAAAAAAAAAAAAAAAAAAAAAAAAAAAAAAAAAAAAAAAAAAAAAAAAAAAAAAAAAAAGCAACCTCTGCCTTTATTTTGGATTCTTAGCACCAGTTTCACTGGGATGACCCCACAGGACTGAACAAAGGAACAGCTGCAAAATTAATTTCTTTGGGATTAAAGACAAATTTTACTCAGAGTTCTCTTTTAAATAGTTAGTGGAGCTGGCGTGAGCCTCTTGTTATGCTTCAGGATTTTAATTGTCTTCAGTGGGAATAACTAATGAATAGATTGATGTGAGAGTGGTATTTGCTTTCCCAAGTTTCAGATCTGCAGCAGTTCTTAATTACAAAGCAATACCTAAAGGGGCTTCAGGAGAGCTGGGGAGGGACTTTGGACAAGGGACGGTGGGACAGGACACAGGGAATGGCTTCCCACTGCCAGAGGAAATAGATTTTGGGAAGGAATTCTTCCCTGTGAGGGTGGCACAGGGTGCCCAGATTAGAAATTAGGATTAGAAATTCTGTATGTAACTGCTGTAGGAGCCAATCAGTCACCTATAAAAAGTTCAGCCCTGCTCAGGGGCCACATGGAATATTATCCAGAGCCTGGATTTGAAGGCAAAGCAGCTAAAGGTGCAGAGAACACCCTGCAACTTCCCCCTCTCCCCCCCAAATTAGCTGTGATTCCTGGTGGCATCAGCCCCAGTGCCACACACCTCACCTCCAAACCAACAGGCAGTGGTTGGTGTTGCCAGGAAACCTCAGGTACCAGGGAGAAGGATGATCCCAGGGATCCAGAATTCCTCAGTGGTGGCACCAGCAAGGTCTCTTCCATCCCAATCCATTCTGTGCTTCTATGAAATGCTAATCTCAAGGTGTTTGGGGTTTTTTTTTCTCCTCTATATTTTTCCCTTGCTCTCATTTTGTCCCTCACCTCCTTTCCTGTTTCAGTCTCAGACCTGCTGCCAGAGGAGCCCAACCTGTCCTGAACTGGGAGCTGTTTCCTGGCACTGGCTCTGTTTGTCCATCTGTGCAGAAGCCCCTTCCTAAGTGGGGGATGTGCAGTCAGGGCACTAAATCTCATTTCCAGCTACGACAGAGGGGTTAGAGGAACTAATGAGGGATATTTCCCTTGGGATCCTGTGCCAGCACTCCATCCTTAGAGATAAATGTGCTGGGAAAAGGGGGCTGTAATTCAGCAGTGTGACATGGCAGCCTGGATGCCTCTCAATAGCACAAAAGCACTCAGAGTGCTTTGCCTTTCCTCTCCCCACTCCTGGAATGTGGGCAGAAGTGAGCCAATGGATTTGTTGTGATTTCAGCCCCCCAGGCTCTGGTTCAGGTGTAGGATAATGCTCTTAATTCAGCAACCCACACGCTGGGCTGTCACCGCTTCTTGGGTGATACAAACCCAAATGTTTGCATTTGGTGGTTCCTTACAACCCAAGGTCCTTATTCAGTTTCCTGGATGGGTTTGGGATTTGCTGTCATGTGGTGATTTTTGAATTGTTTGGTATTCCTCTGGGCTTTTTCTTTCTGTTTTTAATTGTACTTCTAAAAGCGCTTGAGTGATGGACATGATGAGATTACTTAAACACAGGCTTGGGGTCTGGCCCTTACCTCACCAATATTTGGCTTTAAAGGTGTCAATTTAATGTTTCTTCTTCATGTCAGTGAAGTGGCATTTGACACTTTCAATCCCCTTGCAGGGCCTAAAGGGGCTCCAGGAGAGCTGGAGAGGGACTGGGGACAAGGGATGGAGGGACAGGACACAGGGAATGGCTTCCCACTGCCAGAGGGCAGGGAGGGATGGGATATTGGGAAGGAATTGTTCCCTGGGAGGGTGGGCAGGCCCTGGCACAGGGTGCCCAGAGAAGCTGTGGCTGCCCCTGGATCCCTGGCAGTGCCCAAGGTCAGGCTGGATGGGGTTTGGAGCAGCCTGGGATAGTGGAAGGTCCCTGCTCATTGCTGGGGAAGTTAGACTGGATGAGCTTTCAGAGGTCCCCTACAACTCAAACTATTTTATGATTCCATGATTCTCATTCCTTTTTCTAGGAAAGTCTTGCAAAAAATCAGGAAAAGTCCTTTTTCTGCTCTTGGAAACAAAGCTTTCCTGGGCTGATCTTGTTCTTTCAAAGCAGATCTAAGTGAGAGCATTTAGAGCAGCTGCAGCTGGGGAAAAGTGATGGAGAAGTGACCCAGGCTACTCAGAGCTGTCAGGATGTTTTCAGGTATTAAATCATCTGCCAAGTGCTGCTGAACAATTATATTTTGCAACAGGGTTAAAGTTGAGCAGCTTTTGCCCTCTCTGTCCAGGTGTGATTCATGAGTTAATACCCTGCCTGTGCTCCCAAATTGTTTTCCTTATCAATTACCACTTGTTCTCCAGGCTGTCATTTCACGGAAGTGGCATCCCAAGGGAATTCTTTTGCCTCTGGAGCTGCCAGCAGTGATGGATGGGCTCACCTCGAATCGGGTGCTGCCTGGAAATGCTCCTGTCACTCCCTTCCCAGTGATGCTGGGCAGGCACATCAAACCTGATGGATGGGGCAGTCTGGCACTGCAGGGCTGGGCTTTGCTCCTGGTGGAGGCTGCAGGGAATTTCTGGTTGCTTTGCTGAGCCCTTTTTGGGCTCATTTCTCTGCTCTTGGATCTGTTTTATTCTCAAGTCTTGCACCCCTTCTAATTATTGAGGGCTTTTAAAGCACTGCAGGACAGCTTTGGAAATGAAGACCTATCTTCCTCTCTTCCTTTCTGACTTCTCTCCAAATGGGAACTTGTACCCCTAAGATGCTGCTCTTACCTGTGCTTTGTAAATGGATCCCAGCGCCACCAGCCTGGATATCACACCCCAGGGAGAATCTGGGAAGCATCTGCTGGTGCTGGCACATTAAGTGGTTTATGAGCACTAAAACAGCTTTATGAGAAGCCAACACTCAGCTTCTTATTAGCCCAGTGCCTCTGTGGCTTGAAAACAAATTAAATTTGAGATTTTCAACGCTTGCAACCAATGTTTAAAGCTATTAGAGAGGTAAAAAGCTGCAATGGCTCTAAAGCCTCTCCATTATAATTTCATCACTGATTGAAGGGTTTTTCAGAGGTGGTAATAATGACTTTTTAAAGCAACTTTTGGGCTTGGGGGGTGAATGTTGTCCAGGAGAAAGTTGTGCCAGGCCTGGTGCTGAAATGCTCTGTGGGGATGGCCGTGGGTGAGGGGACAATGCCTTTGAAGCCTCCAGGGTGTCTGAGGTCACAAAAAGCAACAGGAGGAAAAGAAAGTCTCCAGCTTCTCCATGTGGGCTTGTTCAACAGCCAATCTTGCCCTGAGTGAACTTTTTTCTTCCTTTTTTTCCCCCCGTTTCTTGGCAGTAAAATGATTCATGTCACCCTGTGGTTTTGATTTAATTGGCATACACCTCTTTCCCTCCCTTTTTAACCTGTTCTGTTTCTCTTCCTCTTTCTGTGAGCTCCTTTTTTTTTTTTTTTTAAATTTCCTTTAAAGGATAGAAGTAGCCAAAATCTCTTTCTGAAGAGCTGCAGTAACACCAGACCCCTTTAAACACAGGTATCTCATTTGCAGCAGAGCTGTCTGAGAACAAGGAGTTCTTGTCCTCCTGTTCCTGATGATGCTGATTTAAAGACAATGCCAGACTAAGAAAGAGATTTCATTTTGCCCTGCTCTGAGATCTATAAAGAAAAGATCTGGGTGACTTTCATGGTGCTTCTCAGGAACAGGCAGAGTGTGTTCCCTCTGTTTTTCTATTTTTTTTCCTATTTTACTTTTTTTTTTTTTTTTACTTGCTCAGAGGCTGCTAGGTGTTAAAATTGGGTGGGAACTCTTCTGGTGGAGAACAGAAAATTAAAATTTCAGTCATCATTGTTCCCTCTGGATGTGTTTTGTCCTCCAACCAAGTCAAAGCTTGAGGATGCCTTCAAAATCAGGAGATGCATTAAATGCCAGCCAGTTACCTCTGGAAAGTCATTTCCTAGGTGGAAAATTGATATTCTCTGAATGATGGTGCCTTTTTAATGGAGATCTTGGCAGGCTCCACCTTCTACAAACACCTCAAAAAATGACCAGGAAGGATTTACTAAGGAGAGAAAAAACAAGTGTGTGGACAAACTCTGGGGAAAAATCATTCAATTCATGCACTGCCCAGTTTTTGGACTCTGTGGGGTTGGGATGAAATGCTTTTTGCACTGATGGAAAAGAGGCTTTGAGCTTAATAATTCATGTATGGACATCTTGAGCTTTGTTTAAACACTTTTGTCTGTCATCACAAGTGCTGGCTTGGAATAGGATTAGGGTTTGTTTTCCTTGGCTTCCCAAAATTTTGCTTAAGGAGGACTTTAGCTCTGTTATTAAGCCATGTTTACTATGTAGGGACACTGACACCGGTGAGGAAAGCTTGTGAAATAAATCATGGGCTCCTTTTTTATTTGTCAGAACTTTCTACAGTGGATTTGCTTTCATATAATTCCATGGGAGGAGGGTGATTTAAATATGAATTTAATTATTTCCAGTGGAAGGAAAGGAGTCCTCTGTAGCTGGGTGCTGTCATTGCTGCCTGCAAAATTGCAGCTATTTATTCTCCTTGGAGTCCTGCTGCACTCAAATTCCAGATGTCAGGGTTTGCTGGGGTTTAAAAATGATTTTAATTTTCTCAGAGGTCTGCAGAGAGAGTGTCAAGATTGATTTGCTGTCTGCAAAGAGAGGCTTTGGTTTTGTGGCCTCTGAGCATGAAAGACAAACTCAGGGTCACTGTTTATCTCTTCAGAGGCTTTGTGAATATTGAAAATCAACTTATCCAGATCACTCTCCTCCTGGAAATTCTGCTTTTCTTATAGGGACAGTGAGAAGGCTGGTGGGGAAAATGGAATGGGTTGGGTTGTCCTGATGCAGTTTCTCCTGTCTGTAACAAGTGCAGGACCCTGTAGTGGCCTCAACCTGAGCAGGAAATATTTTTAATTGTTTTCAGGGCTCACAAAGAGTATTGTGCTTTTACAGGCAGGGGGGGATGGCTGTAAACCCCTGAAAAATTCCAGATTTAACCTTGTTTCTCTGTTTCTGACCTGCAGGATAGGGGCAAAAATAAAATGTGGATGCGTAAGTGTTGTGTGAAGTTGTTGATTGCAATGATTCCTCTGGAAAAGCTTTCCGGTGGTGATTTTTAGAGAAGATCTCAGTTTTTTACTGGCAAGTTGGTTCTCCCTGGCCTCACTCTGTGTCCAGGGATGTTCAATGCAGTTGTTTCCAAGATGCTTTTGTTGCTTTTTGGCTGCTCCTTGAGCCTTGATTCAGATCTGTTGATTCCTTTGACCTTTCTGTGATTTTCCCTCTGGAGTATCTGATGATGGTTCACTTTTGGGAAAGGCTGAGGGGTTTCCTTTGAATATGTTACACTAAAAAAAACCACAACACTGAGGAGTGCAAAACTGGGCTGAAAGAGCAGGTACCTGAGGTGGTGGAGATTGGAGCAGCTGGATTTCTGGTGGGGCTTGGAAAAGGTGGAGAGAAAAAGTCCTAAACTTGTGTCCAAACCCTGCTGTGTCCTCAGGTGGTGAAGGAAACTGTGGCAGCTCCTAAGGATGACTGGAGATTTTCCCATCCAGGCTTCAGTAAAGCTTCCCCCAGCATTTCCCAGGAGAAAGTGGCTGCTCAGGGCTTGTTTGGAGGGTAAAAAATCTGGCTGGGCCTAGAGAGCAGAGGTTCAGGATTGGAGCCAGTCCTGTTTAAAATCCGTATCCATGTCTGGATGAGGGATCAAGGGCAGACCTAGGTTGGGTGGGAATGTTGATGGCAGGAATTCTCTGTAAAAGGAGGATGTGGACAGGCTGGATCCATGGATTGAGGCCAGTGGGATGAGGTTCAACAAGCACAATGCCCTTGGGTCACTCTGGGCTTGGGGATGAGTGGCTGCAAAGCTGCCAGACCTGGGGGTGCTGGTCCTGGTGTTCTCAGCCAGCAGAGTGTAGTGGTTTTAGTTTGCTAATTTTAGTGTTTGGCCAAACGCCAGCAGATATATTAAAATTTACTTGATGTTTGCTGTGAGATGAGGGTTAGGAGCAGGTAAAGCAGGCTCAAACTTTAGGGAATATAAAGGAAGTTTATTAATGAACTNCAAACTTTAGGGAATATAAAGGAAGTTTATTAATGAACTAAGGCTAAAGGAAAAAAAAACCAAAGCAAGAAACACCAGAACAAACTTTTTGGACCACCCCTCCTCTCTGACCTTTTTATTTTTGTCCCCTTGACAACACATAAAAAGACAACACTTTGACTTCTAGTTAGTTTACTACTGCTGAAATAGCTTTTGTCTTAGTTTTTTTAGGGAGAGAAGTGGTTTTTTTTGCTTATGTTATGGGTTTTCTGTAAGAAAAT
>VZTZ01002001.1:2675-13229 GCA_013400955.1 Drymodes brunneopygia
TTTTTTTGTTGAGCTAAATCCCCTTTCACTTTTCTTCTCCAGTTACTGTAAAAGGCACAAGCAACTTTACTCATTTATTTGCAGAAACCATTGAAGATCCCATCTACTGTGATCAAATCCCCTTAAGTAAAATATAAACCGCTGCTCCTCTGAATGTAAAGCCTAAATCAATAATGGACATGAAATCATCAAGTTTAATCTCAAACACAGTGAACCCGAGTAATCACTCTTCTTGATATAAAACTAATTCTGTTTGACAATAAAATACTACGAGTCTGTGCCATAAACCAATGGAACAAATAACTTTCTTAACCCTGACAGTTGCTGTCCAAAATCATTACATCTCCTCTCCCCAGCAATCAAGCATGTCACTGCAGGACTATTGCAGCTCAATTCCTCTCTGTAAACTGCCCACATGCACCACAACTTGGAGAGAATTTCTCCTCAAGCAAAGTGCTCTGGTGTTTTCTCTTCTCCCAACTGGCCAAAGATGCGTGGGATGAGCCAGGAGCACACAAACAACACCTGGGATGCTCCTTGGCTTCTCTCCTGGGCTGGAGTTTCAGTGGTGAACAAACCTCAGCCCCAAATGGAGCCGTCACAAAATTCGTGGTGGGATTTGCCCAGGAGCTGCACCTTTCCCTCCTGTGCAGGTAAATTTCAGAGAAATCAGGGAGCTGCACCCACAGGGGCTGCCTTGCAGCAGGTGCCAAAAATGCTGCAGCCTTTGGAAGCTGGAATTGCTGCCCAGAGCCTGCCCAGCACACAGGGGTGTCTCCAGATCATCCTGAGAGCCCCTGGCCACGCTCCTGTCACTGATCTTGGCATCAAAAATTGCTGTTATTGATAAATAACAATATCTGAGCTCACCTCAGCTGCCCATTCCCCACCATCAGAGCTGAACCCTGGGGATGCCCAGGGGGAGCCCAAAGTGCTCCTGCAGGGAACAGGAGGGATCTCCAGGGAATAACTCTCCCTGCAGGACAGGGGGAGGCAGGGCAGGGAGAGGGGAATGGCTGAGCTGACACCTCCAGGCACAGCCAGGGATGCTCTGCAGTGCAGGGATGGAACAGCACAGGGCACAGGCAGTGCCACAAAACTCCAGGGGACACAAAAATTCCATGGATTTCCTTGCTCAGGAGTCACTGAACGCAGAGCTTGCATGTTACTGTTCATTAACTCAGCCTCACTAAAGCACTGAGGAAGCTTTTCAAAACCAGGAGTTTATGATTTAAGTTGCAAATGTGCACCAGTCTCTCAATTATTTACAGCAACAAGAGGTGCCCAGCATGTTCAGACTGTCACCATTTAACCACTGGGTTATGGAGAACCCAGGGAGTCAGAAACCAGATCAGGACAGAAAGATATGAAAGAAGATCTGCAGGTCCTCTCCCCACTGCATTTTGCTTAAATCACATGAAAATTATTTTACAATTTTCAGATTGTGATGATATTTTCCATGCTTGTAAAACCATTTCAAAGCACGAAGCCACAGCACTTTCTGGAGCAGAGCAAAGCCTGGTTCCTTTTTTCCCCTCCTGGCCCAAGATTTCCCATTGAGATCAGCAGCAGAGAGATCCCCCAGCCTCTCAAACTTCCAGAGCTCTGCATTTCCAAGATCTCTGCTTGCACTGAGACATCACAGCAGCTGATCCAGGGCTCTGTGATTCACCTTCCTGCCACAGTCCCTGCTCCTCACAGCCCCACCTGGGGGTTATTATTTTTGTCAAAACTCTTCCAGCTCCTAACTGCACATAATAACAGCCAGGCCAAAGATCAGAGTCTGATCCATGTCAGAGCCATCTCCATGCAGGCACTGACAGCCTGATTATCTCACTGCACAAATTCTGGGGTGTGAACAAGAGCCAATGGTTGTTATCATCTTCTTCATGTCAAAGCTTGATTTTTTTATTTTTTTTTACCCCCATCTCCTTTCAATATTTCTGAAAATTTATACCCTCTCCCAGTCCTTGATAACAGTTTGGCATCTCTGAAGCTCAGGAGTTTTAATATTCTGTGGGTTTTTTCCCCCCAGCACTTCTGTAATTTCATGAAAAAGAAGGTATTTGATATGGTGGTTTTATAGTGAGAGGAGGAGCAGGAACATTTGCTATTGTGTGAGAAAAGACATTTCAAATAAGTGTTATGATTTTATAACTCTCTTTTTTTTATTTTTTTGGTACCTATAACAGGAATGAATAGCTTTGAAACAGAATGGGCTTTGCTTTCTGTGCAGGTAGGATTTTTTAATTCCATTTTTTTCTCTCGGGCCTTGATATTTAAATTGGGGACAGATCTTAAAAATGGAACAACACTTGCAAATATATTCAGAGCGATGGTTTAGATGTATAATTATAAAGATTCTGAAAGATAAAGAATCGAGTATTTTAAACAGCGCATGCCAGATTTTAAATTACATTTATAGCTTTCTGTGGTTCAAGAACCAACATGCTGTTTCTCTTCTGTTGGAGAAATATTCATCAGCACCACGATGGCATTCTGGCAGCAATTATTGAGAGTTTAGTCAGGAATAGATTTCCAGCTTTACCTGTGACAAATGCTGCAGAAACCTGCTCAGCACTGGGCTCCAAAGCTGGAATTTTCTGCTGGAAAACACTTTTTTTTTTTGTATTTTCACTATTTGTCCCCAGGCTGGACCCATTTGCAGTTTGGGACACCAGAGCACTCCCCATGGCCAGGAGAACATTTCTCCTCCCAGGCAGGGTTTAGGGAAGGGATTTCTTTCCCCGTGGGTTCACTGAGCCCAAACTGAGCTGGGAATTGTTTTTCCAGCCCTCCAACAAATCCGTGGTTTGTACTGGGACAGGATCAAAGCTGTTGGACACCACGGGGCAGAGTTTGAGCCTTCTGGGGATGGAAATGTTCCTGTGGGCATGGGGACATCCCAGGGCTGGTCCTGGAGCTCCTGACACCCCAAATGTTCAGTTCCCCTGCCCAAGACTCCTCTTTGGGCCATTCCCTGCCTGAGAAGCCTCTCCCAAAAAAAGGTAAATCCAGAATCTGTAAATCCCAGTAAATCCCAGTGAGTGCTCACCGAGGGCTCTGAGAACAGTGACCATGGGATGCACAAATGATTTCCAGGCTGTTTTCCCACCACTTTTCCACATCCCAACAAGATCTCTGCCTCCATCCCCTCCCCAAACTGCTCTAACCCATCACATCCCAGCTCTCACCGAGCCCAGGCAGGAAATCTGATGATTTTTGCTGCCCCTAAAGACTGGTGTTGATAAAAGCAATTTTCTGGTGGGTGGGGGTGACAGAAGGATGTCCCTGTGGCCAGAGGGATGGGATTACCCTGCACAGCCCAGCTCTGTCCTTACCCTTGGGATTTGTCACCCAAATTGTTCTCCTGGGAGCAGGCAGAGCCCCAGGGCTCTGCCCTTAGCCCTGGGATTTGTCACCCAAATTGTTCTCCTGAGAGTGGGGAGAGCCCCAGGGCTCTGTCCTTAGCCCTGGGATTTCTTGCCCAAATTGTTCTCCTGAGAGTGGGGAGAGCCCCAGGGCTCTGTCGTTACCCCTGGGATTTGTCACCCAAATTTTTCTCCTGTGAGCAGGGAGAGCCCCAGGACTCTGTCCTTAGCCCTGGGATTTGTCACCCAAATTGTTCTCCTGGGAGCAGGGAGAGCCCCAGGGTTCTGTCCTTAGGCCTGGGATTTGTTACCCAAATTATTCTCCTGTGAGCAGGGAGAGCCCCAGGACTCTGTCCTTAGCCCTGGGATTTGTCACCCAACTGTCCCAGTGCCAAACACACCAAGCGAATTAAGGAAAACGTCTCCACACCTGGTTTTGTTTAAGTAAAATGTTCCATTTAACTCCAAAATCACAATGAAATTTCACTGAAAAACACGAGGAAGGAAATGTTTTAATGGGGTTTCCTTTAGCAATGTGAAAAAATCCCACATGTTTTAAAGGCTTTTAGGAGTTAAAGTTTTGGGTTGATTTCTGAGTGTCAGCTGGAGGGTTCCTATTTCCTTCTTCTTCAATAAAATGCTTGGTCAGGGGGATATTTTGGAGAGAAATTTCTAATCTAATTCTCTTTCCACTCTAGAGTGAAAACCAACGTGGAATTGTCCACATTTCCTGCAGAGCCCAAATTCTGAGCTTCACCTGATGCTAATCAGCCCTTTTTAATTATTGAGCCAAAATCAGAGACTGATAAAAGCTGCTTGACTCCATTCCCTCACCAAGTGAAGGAAACCACAAGGAAAAAATGTCATTTTTCCATCCTAAACTTGATTTTTTTTGTGCTGTCCTAGACAAAGTGTGTGACCCACCATGGCTGGAATTCTGGCAGAAGAATTCCCAGGAAACCCAGTCCAGTTCCAGCCATGGGAAAGGGGGGATTGTGCAGGTCCCCCACCTGCGACTGAGTGATCCCAGCACCTGCTGAAATCTTGCCTCAAAACAGGATGAATTTTTAATCCCTCCAAATTGCCTCTGCAGATGCACAAGGTTTCGCTTCCTTGTCTAAAATATTGATAAGGTGGGAGCAGGGTCCTGCAGGGAGGAGAGAGCAGCGTTCAAAATGAACTCTCTGCCTCCCAAGCATTTTTGTGGGACTTGTTCATGGATTTTTCTTCATTGATTATCTTAAAAACGCCTGTTGGTTTTTGCTCAGGAGTCTCCTGACTTTCCATGGTGTCCTCCACCTTCTTTTAAAAAATTTAAAAATTTGATGAAAATTTAGGCAAAACATCTTGTCCCACAGATGTCAAAATTAAAGACAAGCTCTGCTCTCCCCAAGGGTAAATCTGGTGTAATAAATTAAAATTTCTCCCCAAAGTACAATTTTTTCCCCCCTCTGGTTTGCATTTTGTGCTAATCCTCTCCTTTTCTAGGCTCTTCATGGCCAAGAAACAGGCACAACAAAGCAAATCACAGAATTTAACTGCTGTTTTCCAGTGTTCCAGGTAAGTTTAATTTAGGTCTTTATCCTAATCAGAACCTGCAGAGATTCTTTTAAAATCCTCTCCTCATAATTATTATTTTCAGTTAATGCCACAGCACCCAGAGTGAAGCTGGTTGAGTGTTTTCTGCAAAAACCACATTTTTAGAAACAAAAGGCTGAGTTTTGATGAGTTTTGTGGGAGAACTGGTTAAATTGGGGCTGGAATTTCTGGTCAAATCAGAGCAAAAACCTCACCTGATTTTCCCTTTTCTGGGGCTGAAAATAAAAGGAGGGATTTGAACTTTGCTCCCCACATTCCCAGAGAGACTCAGAGTGAGGAACCAGGATTCTGCTGGAATTTCTGCATGGAAAATATTCAAATGGATCTGGTTCCTTCTGGAATTGAGCTCCAATTTCTGTGTGTCTGGAATATCCAGAGTGGTGGGAGAGCAGTGGGATTGTGCAGTGACACCCTCAGGAATCAGCTTGGTCACCGCTGAGCTTTAATTTTATTCTCTTGCACTCTTGTAGAGTCAGATTTCTTCTGCTTTCTTACTTTGGCAAACAACTTTTACTTTTTCCCTTAAAATAAATTGGGTTTTTTCGGTTTTTTTTTTTTTTTTGTTGTTTTCTCACTGCTGGTGCAACATTGTCAATTAATGGCATTTGAGAGATCACAGATGGTTGAACAGGCTTGGAGAAACCAAAAAATTATCTTTACCAAAATGTCCAAAATGTGTGAAGCCATCCTGCCTCTATTTTGATGTTTCCTATAAATATGAGTACCCACTTCTCCTTGCTGGAATTCTTTTAATGAAAAACCAGCTGAAAAACTTTCTTTTTTTACTTCCTGTACGAGTGCTAAAAATTTTTAATGTCCTCTTGGAATCATCAGATCATCCTCAGAGCTTAACCCTTCCCAGATCCTTAATTTTCCTCCATTCCAGTGGTTTTTTTGTATTTCCACAGAATAGAATTGTGGTTGCAATTGTGCTTCTTCTTGACATTTAGAGACTGAGCCATTCAGCAGCAACTCTGTGTTGCTGAAACTGCTCAGAATTCCAGTTCTTGCTTAAGAAATGCAGAGAAGGACCAAGCACAGACCCAGCAGAGATTTTTCCATGAGAGGTTTTTCCATGAGAGGTTTTTCCAGCAGAGATTTTTTCCAGCAGAGATTTTTCCAGCAGAGCCAGATTTCCAATGGAAATTTCACTTTCAAGCAGCATTTTTGCAGAAAATGCCATTTTCTCCCTGAAAGGCTGAACCATCAGAATGAAATAATGTTAATTCTGAAACACTGCAGTGATGCCTTTGAGAGCTGTGGTTTATTTGCTTTTTTTTCCTGCTCTCCCCCATGGCTGGAGCTCTCCTGGCCCAAATCTTTCCAGGAAAACCCAATTTGTTCCCCAGGGAGGCACAGCCTGACCCTGAACAATCCCTGCAGCCAGAGCCAAACTGAGCCAGGATGGCCACGAAATACATGAACTTATCTATAAAAACAAAATTAAAATCTAAATAATGGGGATAAAATACCTGATTTCAGCTTTTGGCTGAAAATTCCACGCTGGCAAAGGAAGGTAAATTCCACTTGCTGCTTCCAGGTGAAGATCCCATTTCTAATCCCTCATTTACTCAGGAGTAATCCAGGAGAATTCCTCACTCCTATCACTGTTGTTTCCACCTCACAATTCCTCCTATTTCAGGGGCAAGGAAAGAGTTTGGAAATCAGAAAATCCCCTGAGAGGGTCACTGATTGCTAACAAGAAAGGAAAGGGGCACAGCAATGGCCACGCCACACAACAAAACCCAGAATTAGCCAGGACTGATATTGGAACTCTGAGGGTTGTAATTATCAAAAACATCCAAGATGTGACAAGATCCAGGCCCCTTTGGATTAATTCTGGGCACGATGTTTTAATTGCCTGATCTGATCTATGGGCAGCCACATCAACAAACCCTGATTATTTTTATTTTTATTTTTATTTTTATNGCTGGGCCAGCTCTCTGCACCTCCCCACTCGGCAGGGAGGGGAAGGTGTGGGATTGCACAACCAGAGGCAAACCCATCTCTCAGATTCAGCTGCTAGGTAACCACAATTTGGAATTCTCTGATTCCCTCCCCTCCTGCTTGCATAAGGGCTTGAGCTGAGCCTGGTGAATTGGCTTCTGTGTGCCAGCAGCAGAGTCTGGGTGATGGCATTGGGTTAAAATATTTCTAAAATCACAGCAGCATGGTAGGCCTGAGCAGCATGTTCTAAATGGAATGATTGCTTAGTAAACATAATTATTTGGGAGGGGGCATAGTAACAATTATTTTGGGGGGACATTATGGAAAGGGGAGCTGAAACTTATGCTTGGATGGAAACAAAGGGGACTGAAACTTATGGCTGGGTAAAAACAATATCCAATAGAATAATATCGAGTTAGTGATTAACAAATGATCATATGGAAGTTATGTCAGTAAAAGGTATAAATATGTTTCGATTCTGAAATCCTGTCCAACTCCAGATTTGGGTTCTACCCGTGGGTTCCAGAGCTCCTCAATAAAGCACTTGCATACAATCATTCTGTGATTCTGTGTTTCCACGCTAACACGGGGGAGCAGGAGTGATGCCAGAGCAGCAAAACACTCCCAACGTTTGCCCAAGGCTTGTAAATCACCTCGCAGAGATCAGGGCAGGTTTTCCAAAGGCTGAGCTCCTCGTCAGGGCTGCACCAGCAGCTCTATTTCAGACACAAAATACGAGCAGGAGGCTCCCACTCAGCTCAGCTCTGGAGAAAAGAGGCAAGGGCAGGAAGAGCTGTCACCCACAGAAAGGAACACTGCATTTCACCTGGGGCCAGGTGAGGTTATTTGTCAGGAGCTGACGTTAAAGCAGCCCCAGGTTTGGAATGGCAGGGCTACAGAAAGAAGTGTTTTATTCTCCTCCAGCACCTGATGCTTTGCCTTCCCCACTGCTGGAGCCCAAAGCTTTATTTAATCCACTCTGGGGGCCAAAGGAGAGCGATTTCTCTCAGCTCTGGGTCTCTGCTGCTTCCCTCAGCTGAGCCTGGGCCAAATGGGTCTGTAATTGGAGTCAGAAAAAGGAACATTCAGCCACAGTTAGCACTCGGTTAATTATTCAAGGCTGAAGGCCCCCACAGTTATTAATATTACAGTGTGAATTTCTCTGCCTCGTTTGGGGAGCACGGGGGGCTCTGCAGGGCTGGCTGAGGGCTGGCACAGGCAGTGACACGCTTTGGTTCTGTCCCCAGCGTTGACACAATCACCAAATTAACTGTGTCAGACAAAGACAGGGAGGGATGAGCCTCTCTCTTTATTTCTGAGCTTCCTCCGAGGGCTCTCAGCAGCTCTGACAGGGACCAAAGCACAGCTCAGAGTCCCTGAAGGGAGCACAGGGATTGTGGTGCCCCTCTGGGACAGCCACAGGTCCTGGTCTGGGACAACATTTATGGACATGCTGACCTGGAATTCCTCAGTGGGATTAGTCCTGACCTAACTGGGAGCTGCATTGGATTAGTCCTGACCTAACTGGGAGCTGGATTTCAGTGGGGGCTGCACAACTTCAGCACCCCCAGAACTGGAGCCAGGCAGTGCAGAGGGACAGAGCCTCACCCAGGCATGGATGGCCCCTGTCCACTGCCAGTGAGGAAATGAGTGCATTGATGGGTGAAATAATTGATGGGTGAAATGATTGATGGGTGAAATAATTATTGATGGGCGAAATGATTGATAGGTGAAATTATTGATGGGTCAAATTATTGGTGGGTCAAATTATTGGTGGGTGCTGCCTGCAGCCCTGTTCTGGGTTATTCCCATGAGTGTCACTCCAAAGCCCCTGCTCTGAGCTGAGGAGGCTGGAACATCTCTGGGAGCCTCTGCTCGTGGCAGGATGGGGAATTTGGGCTCCCTCCCAGGAGACTGGATGAGGAATCCCCTAAATAACCCACCCTATTATAATATATATCCCCTAAATAACCCACCCTGGCTGTGCAGAACAGCCCCTGCTTTGCTCGTTGGTCACAACACGCAGGAAAAACCACAGAGGAATAAATTGTGGGTAATTAATAAATTAATAATTAAATAAATGAATCTTTTTTTTTTTTAATCCTGGGAGGCAGAAAGGGAAGGTGTTCCCTCTCCAATCTGACAAGTTCTCTTTGCCTCCCCAAGGGATGCTCTGTGATCATCCCTCACTCCTCTTACCCAGCCCCCACCATTTCTGTTTAAAAAGCAATAATTTCCTGAAATCGCTGCCCTGGGCAGCTCCCAGGGCCACCAGGGGCTGGTGTCACCTTGCCTGGCACCACAGGGTGGCTCCTCCTGCAGCACCTCCACTCCCATGGCACCAGGAAACACCTCCTCAAAGCACTTTTTTTTGGCAAGAAGATCCATTCAGAGCAGATCAAAACCCAGATCAAAACCCATAAAAAATTCAACCCTTCATAAATACATTTTTGTCTCATATTGAGCATCAAATATGATTTTTTTCTCCAGGACAATAGTTTAAAGTTGTTGGTATTATTATTTTTTAAAAATACCAAAACGTTTCTTCCTTTTCCACAATGCAATTCCATTTTAATTTTTTGAGATTTTGGATTGTTAGGATAAAAAAAAAACCCCACCCTATAAAATTAAGAATTAATTTGGAATTGTGTAGCCATATAAATTAATAAAGCGATCCAATACGATAAGGACAAACAAGCTGTATGGCAATTATGAAGTCAAACTGATTAATTTACATTTCCCTCCATTAAAAATTCATGGAGGAACAGACATGTGCCGTGAAACATTTCGGCAAAACTGTTTGCAATGGAAAACTTCCATCCAAACAGTTCTGGAGTGCTAAATGCCTGGTTTTTTCAAATTTTTTTTCCTTTTTTTTTCCCTTTTTTTCCTCTTTTTTTTCCAAGTTTCCTTGCAACAACAGTGCCATCCTCTGGCTGCCGAGATCCAGCCGGGGCCGGCACCGGGGTTAGAGCTGCTTCTCTTGGGAACAGGGTCCAGGCCGTGTCCTGCCCCTCCACTGCCAAAATCCTGAGGGTGGGGAGCCTTCCAGAACCTTCCAGAGCCTCCCAGAGCCTTCCAGAGTCTTCCAGAGCCTTCCAGAACCTTCCAGAGTCCCCTGCTCCAGATCCTGAGAGTGAGGAACCTTCCAGAGCCTTCCAGAGGCCTCTGCCCCAAGTCCTGCAAGTGAGGAACCTTCCAGAGTCTTCCAGAGCCTTCCAGAACCTTCCAGATCCCCCTGCCCCAAATCCCGTGAGTGAGGAACCTTCCAGAGCCTTTCAGATCCTCCTGCCCCAAATTCTGTGAGTTAGGAGCCTTCCAGAGCCTTCCAGAGCCTTCCAGAACCTTCCAGAGCCCCCTGCCCCAAATCCCATGAGTGAGGAGCCTTCCAGAGCCTTCCAGAACCTTCCAGAGCCCCCTGCCCCAAATTCTGAGAGTGAGGAACCTTCCAAAGCCCTCCAGAGCTTTCCAGAGCCTTCCAGAGCCCCTTGCCCCAAATCCTGAGAGTGGGGAGCCCCCCAGAGCCCCCTGCCCCAAATCCTGAGAGTGAGAAACCTTCCAGAACCTTCCAGAGCCTTCCAGATCCTGCTGCCCCAAATCCCATGAGTGAGGAACCTTCCAGAACCTTCCAGAGCCT
>VZTZ01002002.1:0-54072 GCA_013400955.1 Drymodes brunneopygia
TCAAATTTACCTTTATTTCATGAGCTAATTGATAGGCTAAGATCAGATTCTCAGAGAATATCTCTAGCAAGATTGTCCTAAGTCCTGCATTTCTTAATGCATGCCAACGTCGATAGTGTCACCTAAGGATGAAATATAAAAACTCCCTGCATTACTGCTTGTGCAAAAGAAAAAAAACAAAAAAAACAACAAAACCAAAACCCCAACATTGTCAGAAATAGAACGTGGTCCTCCATGTTTGCAAGAAGGGCATTTCTCACAAAGATGGGAACGAAATGGCAGCACATCCTTCAGCATGCACCGGGGTGTCCGTGAGCGGAGTCCTGCCCTTGGTGCCACAGCTTTTGTCTCTGGAATGCCCCGACAGACTCAGCTCCCTCCTCTCCTAAACGTCCAGAGGATAGGAATGGCACGAGGACAAGCTCCCACTGCGGCTCCTGGAGAGCCTTGGGCTGTGGTTGTTACAGTTTTCCCCTTTTTTCTTGTCCCTGTCTTTCCAGGTTTCCAGCATCTGCAGCTTCCCTTGCTCTTCCCTCATGAAGACCTCCACCATGAGAACCTTCTCCTTGTGAATCTGCTGGCTAATGTCCTTGGGAATGTCTGGGATAATCCAGTCAACAAATTCACTCATGAACATGACCAGGTTCTGAAAATGAAGTTGTGAGAAAAGTGTCACCGGGGTCAAATGAAAGGGAAAGGCTGTAGGGAAAGGAAAAGGGGGTGGTTTTGGTGCACTTAGGAAGGAAAAATGAAGAGAGGACAATATTTGAGTTGGACTGCTGGACCAAATTCCCCTCAACTGCTTTGTGCATGCTAGGAGTAGAGAAATACCTCAGACATAGACCTCTGTGATTTATCTACCAATCCTGACACAGCCACTCAGAAATCCAAAGGAATTTGTCATTGGTAAGAGGCTTAGGAGGTTTACATCAGGGAGGCAGAAGCAAATACAAGAGGTAAAATGGTAAAAATGGGCAAAATACACTCCAGTTAAATGTTTCTGATTGAAAAAACCTTGATTCAATTTATCCCAAAAAGATAAATTTTTTAAAATCAAAAAAACCAATTAAAGTTTTGAAACAAGTTATTCAGATAAGGCAGACTTAAACCACTTGTGTCACAATAAGAAGCAGCACTGTTGTGATTAAATAACGTCTTTTAAGGACAAATTACAAGATTTTGGTTTCTTATTCAGATGCAGAATAAACTTTAACTGGGAAAATTTTGAAAATCTCTTTTCTTGGCTAGCTCTAAAAATGATTTTGGATTAAATTTATGCTGCCTCAGTGAAATTGTCGATGTCCTGTGGGAGAAATTGGTGGGACCTAATTAGTACCAGCTTTGTGCTTTGCTGCTCTCTAAGGTCATTAAGTTCTTCTGCATCAAACCAGTTCAGGGAATCCCTGGGGATGAATTTTTCCACTGAGGATATCCCAGTGCCTGGGTGGGTGGGACAAAGAGGGTGATGAAGATGGGCAAATTTCTTTGGCTTTTCCATGAAACAACTGAGAAAGAAGATATTTCCTTGGGCCAATGACTTATTTGCAAGTGCCTGCAGTGTAACCTACCTGGAAAACTATCACAAATGCCAATCTTGCTGCTAGGACAGCCCAGAAATCCTTTGAAATGTCATATTTGTTTTCAGACCAGGGGGGTTCTCTATAATCTTTGTACCTGCAAAACAAGGCTCAGTAAATCAGGGGTGCAATTTAGAAATGTTAGCACCAAAAGGAATTCTTAATAAACAAACAATAAATGGAACTGTCTAAAAGGAAGTTCACTGCATTGACCTCTCAGATACAAGACACAGCTGAAAGTCTCCCATGACCTTCAAGTTTTACTCAAAATTAAAGGTTGATACATCTCAATACCCTCTGATTACTACAAATACTATCAATTTTGCATAAGACAGAGTGAACTACACAGCTCAGGTGATTTATTTTAAGGTAAGTAAAAAGACAACATATATTTCTCAAACTAATTTTAAGACAAAAATACTGATCTCAAATTCACAGAACGTGTTTAACACATGATTAGCAAAAGATTGAAGCTAAATTTTGTCAGGTGGAGAGAAGAGATTTTTTTCTTTAGGTACCACTGACAGAAAATCTATGTGTTGATAAACAGGACCAGGAAAAATACACTAAATTCAAAACCACAGCATCCTGTCAATATTTTGAAAGAATTAGGGCTCTGCATTTTCAAATGATTTTAAAATCCTTGGGATACAGATGGGATGGGAAGAAGACAGAGGCTGGGAGTGGAAAGCAAATAAATCTGGCATTTTGTTATTGGAGTACGATGCCAACACTTCCATTCTGTGCTGAACTATGTTTGCCAGCCTTGCTTAACCTCTGCCCAGAGAGCAGCAGGAAGAAGCCAGGAGAAAGTAAAAGCAAGCAAAGCTACTACAAATGCAGTTTGGGTTGGTTTTGCTTTCATCTCTGAACGAATTTTCTGTTTAGAGGTCATTTCAGCATATTGCACTATTCAAATGCATGAAGAATATAATATAAAATAATATGATTCAAAGGAGAGGTTTTTTACTTGGTCAGATTGTATGATTTTTTTAGTATTTGTGTATCAAAGCCATCTTTCTGTTTTTCTCCCCTGGAATGTCTCTTCCTCTTTCTCTTCCTCTCCCTCTTTGTCTCTCTCTCCCTCTTCCTCTCCTCTCCCTTTTCCTCCCTTCACTGTCTCCCTTTTCTGCTTTGCTGATCTAACTGCTTTCATGGTCAGATTTGGATTTGGCCCCCAGTTCTAAGTATTCACAAGCTGAAAAAAGTAACCATGATTTTCCTTTAAACATGAGAAGAATAGATAGAAATTGTCACAGGCATGCAAATCTCCTGTGTGATGACACTTTCAATAAGTCCTAGGTTCCAGTGCAGATAAGGACACTACTGCTCTCATTAGAAATTGGAAACTGGACAAAAAATCTGGTCATGGTCATTGTATCATGATATGACATCAGAGTGACATCATTTTCTTCCCTTAAAGCATCATTCAGCTGTTTATCCTTATTTGTCTCCTTTCCTGGAAAGGGGAATCCATAATAATAAAAACCCTTGCATGTACAAGCACTGAACTGAACTAACTCTAACTCCATTTCCCAAAATAAGCAGTAAATCATATTCAGGTTTATGATTACTTAACAGGTAAGCCAAGATGTTCAAGGCAATGGATTCATCTGATATAAAAGGCTAGCAAGGTGCTGAAAAGGTACTGAAAACACAAGGAACCCTCCCCAGGAATGCAAGAATTTGCAACATTCTCAACCAGCTGTGAAAACACTTCAACATCAGTGATGATTCAAGAGAGTACCTGCATATCTGAACCTCGTAGCCAAGATCCAGGGGGTCGTTGGGAGCTGTTCCTGCTTGGAAATCGCTGACATTAAAAGAGGATAGTGTATGGTTGACGAAGCCATGCATGGTGCCATTCTCACTGTACATGTACAGGTACACGAGGCGTGGAATGAAGTCGGATGTGAATGAGATCACAAATGCCTGAGCCACAAGAGTAAAGAGTGAGCGCAGGACCCAGGCACAGCTTCAGTTCATCACATCCTCAACCATGACTTGCCCAAACAACTCGCCCAGCTCAGGGGAGCCTGAGGGCCCTGAAAGTGGAGCATTCACTGCACCAGCCAGGGATTATTCATTGCCTACTCTCCCAAGGAGCAGTGAATTCCCTGGAGCAGTGCCACGCCAGCCGAGGTGTCTGCGTGGGTGACAGCCTGAGCCCCCCAGAAATGGAGCAGCTGGACCCCCCCCAGCACCAGGGCAGAGCTACCACAGCTCTGCTTCCCTGTGTCCCCATCACAGCTTCTCCCTGGTGCCTTGCACAAAGTCCAGCTGATTGATTTCCAGCTGCTTTTCCGTCCTGCAAACAACCGTCGGTGATTTGACTCTTCAAAGTCTCATTGCATTGCAAAAGGACACTAATTGCATGTGGTTCTTAACTTCATCAGGATAAAAGGATGAGGAGACTGAGCCCAGCTTTATTTTTATGGTCACAAAAGTTGCATTTCATCCAGTTATTTAAAATTTTCTGAAAAGATCGTGGAGAAAAGGCACGACAGCCAATTGGGCTGAGTTCCTCATGGCTTTAGACTTCCTCATTTATCATCATTATGAAACATTGCCACTGGCATAAATCTCATATACATGTGGAACAAACACAGTACAAAATGTTTTACTTATTTTATGGTAAAGAGGAGCAGTACATTGATCAAAGAGGGAAAATAACACTGGGTAGTGACGAAGAGAGACTACACAGAACAAAAGAGAAAAGCAGAGGAATCATTTCCGAAGGAAAAGAGGAGAAATGGGGAAGAAAAACTAAGGGAGCATACCAAACAACCAAAAGAATGGGCTTGCCATAGTACAACAGAACCCTGGGGACAAAATGAAGGGATTTCAAGTCTGGATAATGTAAAAAAACCCCAAGGGAGCCCATGGCCATGTGGCCATAAGCCCTACAGAGCCCCTGCTTTGCTGCATTGCAAACACTGAATTTCAGCTGGTCTTTGTTTTCACCTTTCCCCAGCTGGGGTGCAAGGAGGATGATCATTGTGGGTGTCTGTTCAGATAGAATAGTACAGAAGTACATGCATTAATATATTAAGGCCTCCTAAATTTTTGTAAAATGTTGAAATAAGCTTTTTTTTCAGGATTTCCCGAGCTCTCTGAGTGGGGGCAATGCAGCTCAATGGCAGATTTTTGATACTGCACTCTGAGGAGCTGAACTGATTCTCACCTTACCCAAAATAGCACTGAAATTAAAAAATATATCTCATCCTGCTGATAGTATTTCAAAAGAGTAAAAATAAGCAACTGTGGCCTTATTTGTTTGAAGGGCAAAACTGTTTCATGAAAACATTCTGGAAAAAAGCAGCAGTGACTTCTTACTCTTTTATATTATTGCTACTGCTATCACAGCTGGAAAATAAACACAGCAACTCACCCTCTAATATTTCCAAAAATTTCTAAATCATACTCTTTCACTTGATTTAAGGGATTTGTGCTGAAATAAAACTAATGGAGCAGAATGGAAAAGCCAGCCTATTGAATTCCAGTTTAATTCATGCTGATTTACTTACGTTTATGATGACAGCAAGCTTTCCAATACCTCTGAGGATGTTATACCAGATTCCTAAGGAAGGAGACAAACATGGAAATGCTGTTCTAGTCCTTGAAATAAGTTAAATTACATCTTCACTTAACACAGTTAGGAGCAGGTATGATTGTGCTGAGCTAGAGTTGTATTTTGAATAGAAAAAGAACAAATTATAAAAAATTAATTTAATGGCTTGCAAACAAAGGGAGCCCAGCTGTGTTTTGGCATCTATTTTTTTGAGGTTTTGAGAAGGGGATTGAACTGCAATGAAATGCCATCAACACCTTCTCAGAAACAACAACAAAAAATAATCCAACCCCCACCACAACCAAAAAATCAACATCACCCTCCCCGTCATCTCCACCAAGCAACCTGAACTTGCAGCATCAAATCAGGGAGCCACAAAACACTCCCAAAGAAAAGTAATGGTGTGTTCTTCCAAGTCTGGGATGATCCCAGGGCACAAGGATGAGCCCAAGGATAAATTCTGCCAGTATAGCAGCAGAATGAACACAGAGTTTAATAACTGATAAACTTCTCTGCTCTTGTTGCCTGGCTCTGTAACAAAGACAGTTATTTTATTTCTACTTTTATTTTTATTTTAATGAGTTTTTTAGTCATAAGTAACCCCCATTTGGGAGAAGCAGCTCCCTCACTATGAGCACCTGTAGGTGTTAGCCCTGCTGCAAGGGCAGCACTGGGCTCTTGTCCCCACACAGCCACAGAGCCCAGCTCCAGCTCCAGTCACTGCAGTGTCACCCTTCCCACATTCCTGCTGAGCAGGGACAAAGGGACACATTCACCCACAGGCTTTGGAGTCTCCTCTCATTCCCAAGGGTATTTCTAAGGCCAGTGAAGAGTTATTAAATGCAGAAATTTTTGCTTCTGCACAAAAAGTGCATTGCCAGGAAGGGCTGTTGATGTCAGAACCGTGTGAGATATTTTGCTGTCGCATTGATCATTTTGATTTAAAAAGTGGTAATGCTTACTTAATGAAATATTCATCTGAATTTAAAGCTCTGGTCTTCCTATTTTAAAGGTAAAGCCTCAATAAATTATGACCATTCACAGGTAAGCCACAGCTAAATGTTTTGACTTTTCCTATAAATATCTGCCTGTTGCTGAGACTAGCTCAGCACAATAATATCCTGCCATCAATCCAGGAATAAACAAACAGGGATACAATAGCAATATCCACTTACCTATATCCTTTGCTCTCACTGCTACCGGTCTCCTCAGCTCAGTAACAAATTTTTTGGCATCCAGACGGATTTCAATGATGTTGTTCAATAAAGCAAACAAAGGTGCCAGCGGGAAGGAGGCAACGAACAAAGTTACAAACCCAAACTGGATAACTGGAAAGGAAAAAAGAAACCCAACCATTTCAGTGCCTATTGTCAGTATTTACCAAATGCACCCGTCACCACATCAGTGCCAGCCCCTAAATTCTGACAAGGTGACAAGTTCTGGGAGACTCAGTCCCACTTTCTGCATCAGACACAGTTTGCATGAGGCTGCTCCATTTGTTCAAGGAAGGGCCAGTTGCCACCTTGCAAAAGCAAAAGTAACCAGAAGGATGGGGAAGCTCCTAAAACATTTTTTCCATGGGCAAGGCTGGCACAGGAGTCACCTGAAGGAGTGGGATTATGGCAGTGACTGTGTTGGCTCTACCCAAACTTGCCATGTTCCACCTGGCAGATTTTTGGCCTTCACCAATCCCACTGGAAGCTTTGGAAAGCACATGGCTGATTCTCTGCCTCTGCCAGGAAGAACTTGCTTCCCATAACCTGGGATTTTATTTGCTTTTTGCATGGATTTCATGCTTATCCTGGTACTGCCAGTGCCCATCTTTCTTCTCCTCTGTTATTTCCGAATGTTGATCTCAGTAACTGCATCTTTTCTTATTTTTAGGAACTGGCAGCACGGCCTTGTAGTTTGTACCACTGAACTCCCATCTGCTTCAAGTACTCTGAACATCAAGGTCACCTGATATTCTAATTTGTCTCACTCAACATAAGATACTACTTGGAAAAAAAATTCTATGTGATCTGTCAAGTACAACCTGGTCTACAGACATGCATTGCTCTCAGAAGATTTAATTCAGATATCAGAAAAAAAGAGAAAGACTCTGGTGTGGAAATGATCAAATCTGAATGAACTTATTTCCAGTGTAGGGCTCCACTGATGGCAAAATATGTCTCACAATCCCGAGTAGATGCCACTTAATCATTTGCATTTGAAACTTGACAGTGATGTGTCACATGGCTTGAAAGAAAATATCTAAAATATCATGTTAAAATAAGGGCTTGCAAACAGCAGAGAGCACAGTTCAGCCCTCCAGCAGCCAGGGTTGGCTGAAACACGCTCCAGTCCAAGGCTGCACACGTTAATAATTCAGTTATCTCATATCCACTGTCTGCGGAATGTACAGCTCAAAAAGCTCAGCTCTCCATCCCAATTAGCCACAATAATTATGGTTTAAAATGCCTTCTTTCCACTTCACTCACTCATTTCCATGTACTCAGGGGTGAGGCCAGCAAAGGGCTCCAGGTTATAGTCCACTTCGTAACGCTGCTTTTTCTTCATGTGCTCTTCATGGTCTAGGGAACGCCGACGCTTCAATTTCAAGTATCGTATAAACTTCTTCATTTTTCTGAGGGAAATGGAGACAATTTGCTGAGCACTCCATTCTGCTCAGTCAGTGCTCATTTCTCAGTTATTTTACATTAACAGGCACAATAATTTAAAAAAAGGAAAGAACAGAAGTTGCTACTTACGGGATGCCAATCTCAAACAAATTGTTCTGGATCAACTGCTTGCCCAACATGATAATACTGAGCTGGATACACAACTCCATTAGGCAACCTCCTGGGGCACACTGGGGTGGACAGAGGAGAGGTCAGTCAGAACATCTCTTCCACCCCTGTGGCAGGGGCAGAGGGTGCTCCCATCCATCCAACACGTTCCCAGACAGGATAGAAATTCAATTACCTCTTCCATTCGGAAGGAATGGAAAATGTAGACGTAGTCGCCTGGACGTCCAACAAATCTAGGGCACAATGGTTAGAGTTAAAAGCATCAGATGGATTTTGTGCTTTCAGTATTTGATTCCTAAAGTAATTTATGTCATGCTCCATGCCTTTGAGTAGGACCACCTAATGTTTAGTCCTGAAAAGGCCTCCAACAAGTTGAAACCCTGAGCAGCCCTTTCATCACTCACCGGCCCTTGAAGAAAGCCACGTAGAAAATGGGAGTGTAGGCGTTGACAAATTTCAGCAGGAAAGCCTTGAAAATCAGCCGCTCCTCAAAGTTCTTGTCGGTCTTTGGCACCTCTGGAACCAATGGGACATGGATGAGAAATGGTAAGGAACTATCCTACCTGCAAACGTTTCAAGATCTTACAAACATGAGTTTTGGAGAACGTATCAGCCACCTTTTAAACGAAGGGATATTTATGTATAGTGAGATGTATATATAGCTAGCTAGACAGATATTTATAGATAGATATAAAAAAGCAGTAGGCTGCACTGTGGTCAGTGGTCAGCCTGCTGAGGATCCCACCAGTCAGACACGTTACAACAGCAATTCCAATTGCATTCCACACCTGCCTGACCACCATGACAACCATCTGTGGACGGGCGAAAACTTAACCTGAAAAGATTTCCGGACCTTTCGTTACCGGTAACGTTTTGGAAATAATTTTTAAAAAAGAAATGTTCTACAGAGGAATTTTAGCCACAGATTTGAATGTCCTTGGCTCTGCTCATGAGCCCTGGTGATCTGGGTGCTCTGATTTAACCCCCTGGCAGCGAGCCGAGCGCTCTGACTGATGCCTGAAGGATTTTTTGCTTTTTCTCCTAAATACCTTTTACACAATTCCCTATATCCATAAGTATCAGCATGCATACTTGTGATGCTTTAGGTGTGGTAACTCAGCCTGGTTTCTGGGTGTCCCACAGGCCGGGAGACCAAACACCCAGAAACTGTAGAGTTAGAAGACCAAGCATTCTATTGCTGTAAGCACTCAAGGTTCCCTAGCAGGACAGATTCTGTAAACTGGAAGTTAGCCCACCCTAGCCCCTTATTGGGCCCTCTTGTTAGATATGCTAATGAGTAAGGTCTTTAATTGTACACTCGACTGGGAGGAGAGGACATTGCGACGGGTGTCACCTGGGTGAAGCAATGCATGGAATGGGATCCTATTAAACACCAAGGGAAATGACTCCCAACCCTCTAATCCTGTCTGAGTTTTGATTTCCTAAGAGCAGGAAAAGGCATCAGGACGCACCGATCTGCGTGAGCCACCTGGCGATGCAGCCGTACACCTCGTCCAGGATGATGATGACCACCAGGTTGATGATGACGGCGGTGGCGGTGACGGTGACGCGGACGCTCGAGCGCCCCGAGGGCGTGGAGCTGATGGCCAGGGCAGCAGCTGTGGAGATCCTGTAGATGATCACTCCAAACACGATGGCGAACGTCAGCCCAACCTGCGAGGGGGAACAGCTCAAAGCCTTGCCAAAGATTGACCTTTAAACGCTTTGTTTGGGATTTAGAAATAACCTTAAAAATGGGACCTCTGGGCCACACCCCAAGCCCACCCAATTCTGCCTTAAGGCTTTGATGGACTGTGGGAAAGGATCCTCTTTTGCTACTCAAAAATCACATGACAAAGAGTGACACCCTGATACCATTATTGCAGGCAAAAGGCTTTTTTGTT
This sequence comes from Drymodes brunneopygia, assembly GCA_013400955.1. Taxonomy (NCBI): domain Eukaryota; kingdom Metazoa; phylum Chordata; class Aves; order Passeriformes; family Petroicidae; genus Drymodes; species Drymodes brunneopygia. Next base: position 9,842 of record VZTZ01002002.1, read on the forward strand.
AAAGGCACCTAAACGTAAACTCGTTGCTTCACAGTATTAAAAAATAGTACATATTACTAATAAATAAATTCTAAATTACTATATATTAGTAATGAATATAAATAATGATTGTGATTAATATAAATACTAATATTAAAAGTGTTAGTGGGCTTGCTTTCAGCCCCGACACCAACAGCATATATACATGGTATTTCCTCTATGATATACAAAAAAAACCAAATTTGAAACAAATAGGAGTATTTCAGCTTCACTCTACACACCAGCCTTCAAAGCCCTTACTCAGGCTCACCATGCTCTCATAATCACAAACTGAAATTAAATCTGATTTAATCAGCATACTTCCTGGCTCAGTGAAATCTCTCTCAATTTGTCATTGCTTAAATAGAGGAATGATTTTAAAACATGATTCTCAAAAGGTAACAATTCTTCTGCTGAGAATATGGGATTTGCTGCATTTCTGTTCTCTGAAAATACAAATATTAAAAAAACCCAACCCTAAACTGAAATTCTTATCTCAAGAAACCAAATTAATTGACATAGTCTGCTGAATTTTACCTTTGGAAAGGGTTTAAGCTTTTTTTTATATGTCTGCCAATCTGTTCCATGACTTGAATTATTATTATTTCTGTCAACATTTGTTTTAAATGCTGATGCTTTATCAGCAAATGGAAGAAGGCTGTTCTCATCATTATTTTACCTTTTCCTTGAATTAAGTGCTCTGTTTGCAATTCTCCTGTTAGAAGGTATAGCTCCAAATTTGACTGATTTATTAAAAATCATTGCAATTACAATTGCAACTGGCAACGTCATTTCTTTCTAAAAGTTTGATTATAAAAATGATGTTGTTCTCTACTTCCTGACCACTTTCTGAGAGGGCTCTCTGTACTTTTTAGGTTTCATCCCATCTTGTGGTGGGGATTTCCATTTCTGTGATCTTGTTTTCCCCTACCCTATTTTGATATTCTTTTTTCTTTATTGGAAAGAGACGGCAAAGTAGAAATTCAAGTTCTTGGAAAGATTTTAGATCATAAACCAAGAAAACACTCAAATTTTTTCCCCGAGAAAAAGCCATTGTGAACCACATCCACCTGATAAAAGTTCCTATCACTTCTCTTCCATGCAATGACTCAGTAACAAAAATTTCAGTTTTTGCCAGGTGATGCTTACCATGAAGATGATGCCAACAAAATTGGTTAAATAGGCTGGAAAACGGTCCTTCCATGTCAGCTTCTCTTTATCCGTCTAAAATTTTTTTGGGGGGTAAAAAGAAAGGTACATTCAATAAAGAAGGAGAGTGTGATTTTGCACATGTGATGAAAACAGAGAGGGGGCAGGAAAGGCTGGCAAAAACACAACCAGTTAGAGGATGCAGACACAGTGTTTACAGCCACAATTCCACACAGGCAAATTGTTTACTCCGTATCCAGGTTCAGACTGGTCAAGCGCCTGAGCTGGGAGTATAAATAAACCAGATTTTTCTGTGTACTTTTTGAAGGAAACATGCAAATAGGCTGTCATAAACCATGAAGTACGGGCTCTCTTGCTGTTAAATGTTTTCTTTAGCTTTCCCTAGAAAAATCCCCCTCCTTCCTCTCTCCCTCCACAGTTAACATTTGCAGCTCTGCTGTTGCACAACTGGCTCCACTGAAATGCAGATTTAAGTATTAAATTAATTCATGCTACGGAGTAGCTCCAAGGTGAACGCTCAGTTGAGAGGGGAGATCCAGTTTTGGTGTGTGGCAAGACTTGAAATTCCTTTGATGTGAGTGATTTTTAATTTTACCTGGCTGATCCCATGGTATTGAATGGGCTACGCTAATAGGAATTATGGAAGGAGAGATGGAAGGAGGGGATCTTTAAGGTCCCTTCCAACCCAAACCATTTTGTGATTTTCTATATAACAACTCCATATATTCTCTGAATTCCCTAAATCCAGTCCATCAGCCACTGCCTGAATTTGGCTACAAATATTCATTTAGAAGAGCATTGCTCCTCTGGAGTCCTTCACAAACTTGGATGCCCGGAATTGTTTCGAAACACCAGAAAATCAACAGCGAAAGGAACACGGCAGAGGATGATGCACACAATGTAATGCACATAAAAATATTGCTCAAATTCTATTTTTATGACATGCATGTTGTCTCAGGGAAGTCCAAGAGACTCTTTCAACACATGGCTCATGCTCCTCTGCAAAACATAACATCCAGGATGGGAAAGCTCAGATCAGCCATGCAGTGCCATTCCCAGCTCACAGACCAGCGTCCCAAAAAGGGCTGAAGGAACGAGGGGAGGAAGGGGAAGAAACTCAGAACTGAATGTGAATATTAAACAAAGGTTCAACAGCTAAAAACAAATTGATTTGTGTCTTCCATAATTACTCATAACTTGAGTTTCTTCATAAGTTTGAATAAAAAGAACCAATTTCACCCCAGCCATGACTGTCTTAACTCTTTGTCTCCATTTGTTTGCTGTCTCTTCTGGAAAATATTGGTGCTTCTGATGGCAGTCAAAGGAAACAGAAAAGGGTCGGGCAAGATGGCATTACAAAGCACTGCTCAATTAATTCCATTAATTAATTCCATATTCTCTACTGACACAGCACTTTAGCACAAGTGAATGCTCTGTTAGTTTGCTTAAGGCTTGGTGTTTCAGCTTTGAGTTAATAAAACACAACAGCAACAAAAGAGAAACGCTTGCCCCAAATCCTAGGGAACATCAGGCAATCCTGCAAAGGATATTCCCTTTTTAATACAGGATTGTGCTCTGCTTTCATTTTTATGAGGTATAAAGAATATCCAATTCTTTTTTCCTTTAATTTTTTTGTAATTGGACTTCTCTTGAAAAAGCTATAAGCAATTTTGGTTTAGCTTTAAATATTTTGTCTTTAAGAAGTTTTCCGTGTTGTCTTACAACTGCTGAATTTGAACTTTAACACACTAGATCCCAATGACAGATAACCACCAAGTCTTTCAGAAAAAACCTCCTTTTCTCACGTTTCCCAAATTAGTAACATCCAAACTGAACGCAGCCCAAAACCTTATAAATAGTCTGGTTAAAAAAAAATTTCTTCCTTAATTGCTCAACTTTCATTCTCCAATATTAGAGGGCCACCATTCATTCATTGCCTGATTAGTGTTCCACATTTAAGACCCAAAATCTGATTACACTCAAAAGTACAGCAAGTTACAGGTTTTTAGCAGAATACAGTAAAGTCTGTATTCAAAATCATTTACCCAGCCTATCATAGGGCAGCAACCCAAATTGTTTCTCTTCTGCAAGGGATTTAAAAAGGGATTTGATTTGCTTGTGGCCCTGAACCACTTACACACAGCATCCTGTAGATTAATAGGAACACACCACCCAGCAGCTCTGTAGCATCTTTTAGGAGGGGCCCAGTGGTGGTCAAGTATAAATTTATTTTAACACCCATCTCTATGTGCTGCCCCTAAAGAGTGTATCATGTAAATGTTGTTATTGCAGTTGTGTTTTCACAGGGTTGTCATAAAACCCCAGTTTAGGGAACAGTTCCACATTGTGGTGCCACTGGCAGCAGGCACAAGAGAGGAAATTCTGCCAAATTTTATGCTGGAGTTTTTACTCCTCTCATTAAAACCACAGTGAAGGGGGAATAACCTCAGGTAGGATGGGGGCATCAGTGTGAAAGGGAGAAAAGGAGCTTTTCCAAGTCTTTCTGCTGCTGACAGAAAAGGATTTCCAGCTCCAGTGAAAGGGCAGGGAAGGTGCCTGTAGGGATTTTTGCAGGTGTTCCTGGGATTTCTGGCAGCCCTTTTCTCATAGTGATGTAAAGAGCAAGTTCAAAGTTAAGTGAGCACTGCCTTGTTCAGTGGGATACAAGGGGAAGCTGTGTTTTGAAAAGGCAGAAAGTTACTGCCAAAGCTGGAATTCGGCGTGGAAATCTGGGTTAGTGCTCTTCATTAATATTTTTATTTACAGAGGAAGTCCAGCAAGACAGAGAACTTCTCCTGAGAGGCTTTAGGTACTTTTACTGCCAGAACAAGATGGCTTGTTACAGTTTTCTCAAATGTGATTTATTACAGTTCTCTCAAACTTGATTTATTACCATTAGAGGAGCACCTCTTTGATGAGGTACAATCAATTTCCCTGAGCCACACTCCTGAATCTAATTAGTAAAGGCATTTCTAGATTTAATCAGGCAGACCCCGAGCATCTCATGGATGGAAACACCTGGAATTTAAACACAGTAAGCACTGACTATTTTTTACCTATTTCTTAGTCTTGGGTCACTGCCTGCTGTAACAACATGCTTTTTCATAAGTGAAATAAATGAATATTTTTACCATACCTCTTTATGTTTGTGTTCTTTTCTCAGTGATTTTTCTAAAACTTTTGCTTCATATTCTGCTCTTGGATGATCCTGTGAAAGAAGTCATATTTAATAAAACAGCAACATTACTTATTTTCTCTATCAGCTACAGATGAACTCTCTGCAGGTCAATTTCCTGATAATTTCTGAGTTTTCTAACTGAATTCCAATTCACTTGGTATGTCATTCATGTCAATTGATAGTTGACTGTAATTTAAAAAATGTTAACTCTCATGTCTACAGCAGCAACTGCACAATGATTTGGACAGCAATGTGCAGTGCTGTGTAGATTAAATTTAATATATGAGATATGCAGCACAACCTGCAGAGAGCATGGCTCATGATGCTTGGATTTTAATAACCTCTATTTTTGATCAAAGCTAAATGTCATGAACTAATTTCAGTGATCCTCGGCTCATGAGGGGATTAATTTTCTGCTGTAAGTGTGCAAAATACTTGGCTTTGGGATCCCACAGAATTGTCAGTTGGGGGTGTTCCCCTAATTCTGTCCTGGACAGCATCCACAGATGCTCCATCTGCATTGCAGGAGAAGGTGCAGGAAACACTTGGAAGTAAGAGACAGCCGAAAGATTGAGGAAGATTCCCGGATTCCGAATTCCCCATAGTTATGCATTCATAAAAGAGTCAGAATTCAAAATTATGCACTGGATGGGAAACAGAACAGAGCTGAAAAAAGTCTGAACAAGTGGAGAGGGAAAGGGGGTAAAGGCAAAGCAATCAGTGGGAGTTCCAAAGAAAATCTGATGCTCGAAAAAGGAGAAATGGAGATCAAAAGATGGCATTCATCAGTAGACATGGAATAAAAAAGGTAGGAGCAATTTAAAAAAAAAATGTTTTCCAAACCTTGACTGCCTCCTTCAGGAAACCAGAAAAAAACCACGAAAAACAAGAAAAAACAAAAAAACAAATAAACAAAATCTTGATTACTGAACTGTTGCAGGTCATATTGTATTTATATATTAAAAATTACATAAAGCAAACACAGGTACAGTGGATGGTTAGACACTACCAGAGAAAATCCAGCCTAGTCATGTTCTATATTAATTAACATTATTGTAAGTTTTGTATGAACCAGGCATCCCTAAAACCACCAGAAAATGAGATACTTTGGGCTTTAGCATTTCTCTCAAAACCCTGACTGTTCAATATGATTCTAGTTTAAGTTTCCCCCAAATCAGAAGCAGGAGAATCTTTAATTCTGAGCTAAACCCCTGACTGTATTATTTATCACCAACCACCAAAAACACAGAATAAAACCTCCTGTATTGACAGCTGCTGGTTTGGCTGTGCAGAGCTCTGAACTCAGACGTGAAGCAGACATTGGAAAGATACACTTAATCCTCTCCACTTTCATGGATGCTAACAAGTTACCAAAAATAAAGGAGCATATAGTGTCCAGGAAATCAATCCCTATATTCTCTCCCAGGAAACAGGTAGGGACCAGCACAGAGTCCACTGGCACAGGGCATCTAAATATGTTATGGAGGAGATAAAAGTATTAAAGGGAGAGAATTCCAGCAGGAAGGCTTTGGGGGTGAGGGGAGTGATGGCTGTGCCAGGCTCAGCGAGCTGCACGGTGTCAAAGCCAGGCAGGGCTGCTGGGCTTTGTGCTCCACGTGAGCTGTATTTGTTGTGTATCTATTTAGGACATCTAGGGACATGATAAGGGAGGTCATACTTCTTTTAATAACAACAGCAGGCCAAGGCTGGGGGCTGGGAATGTGCTCTGCCCCGGGAAGGTGTCTCCTTTATTTTCTGTAAAGTGGCAAAATCGAAACCAAAAAGCTGGGAAAGAGTTTCTCAGCTGACTGAGGATTTTCTCTCCATTCCTTCTAAAACTTCATTGATTTTGAAGATCTTTTTGCATACAGATTTGGCCCTTTTCTCCTTTATGCTCTTTAGCAGATTTAGTAGAAACCTGGCCAGGGATATTGCTTTTTTTCTAGCCACTGCAAAAAACTCCACCACCTCCATACTATGTCCCTCCCCATGCCTCAAGCCCACATGTCTGGCAGTGCTTGCTGAGGTATTTTCCAAGTCAGGGCTTGATCCTGCATCGTTAAAGTTAATAGGAATTTTTCAGTGCTTTTTTTTACAGCCCTGTAACTTTATCAACTTCAATACACTCATTTCTGATTTACAGCAGTGTGTGATGAATGAGGTCGTTGGCTCTTGGCACCCTGACTTCAGCCCAGCAGAAGGTCTGAGCTGGATATTCCATGCCTACACTGCTAGGTGTGACCCCACTACAGACTTCAAACAAAAAATCCCATTTAGTGGCTATACAATTACATTCCCATGGCAACAGGACCGGACTAGTCATGCCCTTGCTACAGAAACCTTAAATAGCTCATGTATAGGGATTTTCCTTCCTTCCAAAGGATGGGACCCTCCCAGGAACATGAGGCAAAGTCTGTAAGGTCAGGGCAATAGCAGAGTGGAAGGCAAAGAGTCAGAACTGAAGGGACAAACCTCCTCCTCTTCAAACCCAGTCAGGTCCCACCTGTAGTTGAGGCGCATCTGTTTTCTCTTCCAGTGCTCCATAAAGGTGGCAGCTGAAACAACAGTTCAACATATAACACATGTTACCATATAACTTAATTTCTGTTCTCTTTTATTCAGCAGTCATGTCTGCCTGGAAAACACTGATGTGCCAGGAGTCAAATGTTTTATCCAGGTAAGCTGAATAAAGGGTATTTGTTACATCCACAGCTTCATGTAGGATGATGCCTGCAATTTTTAAGGGGTCTAGGAAAGTCAGGCCAAACTTATTTAAATATTTGTAGGTGTGACTAATTATATTATTGGTTTTCAACTGCATATCATTTCATCTGTGAGTCAAAAAACTCTGAATCTTATCTGTACAAAATAGGAATGATTTCACTTGTACTGATGGCAAAGTTATTCCCTCAAAGATATCAAGATAAAGCATTTTTATATCATTATAATTACATCCATCTAGTGGTCACAATAATGTGGTTGGCTCTAATCATCACACCCAAACCCAAATATTCTTGTGAAAGCTGCATGTGGGCAGGCGTGAAAGAGGAAGCCTTTAGGAGTTTTAATCATTAAAACCCAGCCAATTTTCCTTTTGATGGAGAAGGGTCAGAGAAAAAAAGACTTTATTAAAGCAGTTCTTGAGCCCCACTGAATGATCCCAGTCTATATCAGTCCATCTGCCCCTGAGACCCAGCGAGTTCTCAGAGGACATATTTAGATGCTGGGAATACACCAGTGTTGTATAATAAATAAGTGATTATGAAAGAGGCAAGTCTACCAAGAAATGGTGTTCCCAGGGGAGCTTCCCGCAGTGAGTATTAACAGATGTGCTCAGAAACGTTCATCTCCAGAAAAAACAGAGGCAGGGAGAGGGTAACAGAGTTGAACAGAGAGGAAAGGACACCCTCTTGACTGGAGCCAGGCTGGGGCCATGACATTCATTCGCCTTCCCAGCTAAACTCTCACGTGGAGAAGCTACAGCTGAGCCCTTTCACAAGGCACAGGCTTCCTGGGAACCAGGGTGGCCAGAGCTGTCCCTGAGAGGGTCCCTGTCACAGATCTGGAATTGCCTCCCCTCTCCTCACTGCCAGCAGTTCTCACGCTGGGTGGGGGCTGCAGCTCCATTTACAGCCAGAAATATGGAAAATGAACGAGATGCTCCTTGAAATCCTCACGTGGCACTGATTTACAGCAGGGCAAAAGGAGAGGACAGTGTCTGGAAAGCTGGGTTGTTTCGGGAGCCCTTGGGGAAGGTGCCAGGGAGCTGCACCCCCGCTCTGCCACGAGCACCTGCACTTTCCTGTTTCAACTGCAGATGAATTTAAGGACACAAATTCAAAACTGTGTGGAGAAAGTTCTTTGTTTTCCAGCTGAAAAAGACCTCTTTGAAACAACATTTGTTTTATATGGTATTGTACTACAATAAAACTTTCTGTTAACTCCAAAGAGCTTGAGGAGTTTCACATCCCACTTCAAAACCCTCTCAGATTTTGTGCAGGGCCCAGAATCTGGCTTCTGCCAAACTGCCTTACTCTGCACAAGAGTGCAAGAAAATGGATGAAGAGACCCACAGTTGCTTGCTGTGGAAAGGGAGGCAAACTGTTATTTTTTGGACGACATGCCAAGATCCATGTTGGGCTCACAATGATGGTAAATGAGGGAGACCAAGGCTAACTTTTGACTTTCCCTGTGGTAGTTGATAATAAGCTCTCAGTGCTGCATCTGAAACAATGTTATCCCAAACACAGACCCTGGCCAAAGATTAAAATTAAATTATGTTGAGTTGTACTTAAATCAGTTCAGATGAATGGTGATGTACAAACTGTTCCCTGTGTACTGGAAGAGATAAAAACTCAGGGTGATTATTAGGATGAAATATAATCCAGAACAGGTTATGTTAATTCACAACGAGGTGCACAGGGCTGTGCTGGTCTCACTGCTGCTGGAAATATGTGGCCATCAAAGCTCCTTTCCCCCAGAGCCCATTCCTGGAGCAAGGAGGTTCCCCATCCCTCCCCCAGCCCTCCACAACCACTCCTGAAGACATCCTCACAAAGATTTCATGAGAGGCTTCATATTTTGACCCAAGTGCCAGAGACATGCCCAGAAAGGGCTCAAAGCATGAGGGCAGCATCAGATCAGGAAAAAATCCCTCTCCACCACTGTTCCCTCTTCCCAGTCTCCTTGCATGATGTCTGCCTGCTGATGAACCTAATTGCATCTCGGAGCACACTCAGGAATCAATGTTGGTTTGTCCTGAAGACGCTAAAGGCCATTACACTTCCCCCCAGAGCCCTCTCCTCAACCCCAGAGTACATTAATACATTTCTTCTGCAATGTTCTAAAGTGGAAGCTGGCTCTGCAAAGAGATTTTTTTTTTTTTTTGGCAAGCTGTGCAATCCCGTTAATGAAATTTTGACATACCACGCAGCAGTTTTATGACAGATGCTTAACAATTTCATTTGCTATTCAGCTTGAGCAACTTTTTGAATTTTAGCCTCCAGTCCAGAATATAAATTTGGGTGTGACAGTTTCATGGGAAAGAAAAAAAAAAAAGGAAGAAGAAGAAGAAGAAAAAAAAGAGAAGTTCTTTGTATCATTAACTGCCTGTGTATAAATATACTTTATGCTTTATCTCCTCTGTTTCTTCCTGTTGTATTTTAAATAATTAAAAGCTGAACATCAAGGCATAGATCTTCTTACCCCAGAGAGCCATGAAGACTGAGAAGAAGACAGTTGCAGGGTTATCAAACAGATGACTTGCACGGGCAGTGGCACAGGCAGAGCTCATCTTCCAGTAACTGCACGTTTTGTCACACAAGGGACACATGGTGATGTTGTTTCTCTGGTCACACATCTCCATACTGCAACAAAGCCACAGGAGAAGGAAAAAGCATGGTCAGGATGGCTCCACCTTCATGCCCTGGTGATCTTTACTCCTCTGGACAGCAGCTGTTTCTGTAGTACCATTGGATATGATCCTACACCACTGGCAGGGGCTGAAATCCTCTTGTAAGGCTGTCTCCCTCCCTCCCTCCCTCCTTCCCCAGCTCTACTTCCATTCCAAGGAATGAGAAGGAACATTAAGAAAGGCAGAAGGCTCTATGCTTTCTACTCTAAGATCTTACAGAATAAAATAAAATAAAATAAAAGTAAAATAAAAAACACTCTTGTTTTGAAATACAAACTACAGTGATAGATAAGGTACAAGGGAAGCGCTGAACATCAAGAGACTGGAGTTCAACCAATTTATCTCCTCTGTGCTCCATCTGTGAAATAGCAACACTGACCCTCCCTTTGACTTTCTTCAACTGTTGGAAGCACTACAAAGCAATCTTAATGAACAAAAAAAAAATTAAATCTATTTTTTGGTACCCATTATCTGCTTTGTTATTCAGGGCTGGTGCTTGTACAAACCATGTAATTTGCATCTCTAGCTGATGATGCACGCAGGGCAAATAATGCAAAATCAGAGGGCTTTAAAAATGTTTTAATACAAAACTTGCTGAAAGATTAAAAGTAGGAGGACATCCAGATTTTGTTGATGTGATCACAGTAGCTTATTTGAGGGATGCATATTCTTGATGCATCTCTCTGTCACACAATGCCCTCCTCAGCATTCTGTGCTGGGAAGCACCAAACCCCCTCATTAGCAGAATTTTGCTGGTTTGTTTTAACATAATGATCTGAGTTTGGGAAAAAACCCAACCACCTGAGCGACCGGCCAAGAATTATTTTTAGGACATCAATGCAAACTCCCCAAGCACTATTAACAATGAATGCTAATGAGCTAGAAATGGGCTGCTCTGTGCCCTTGGGAGAGATCCGTGGCTTACTGGAAGCTGAGATCAGTGGGGGCCTTGTGGAGGTGGATTCATTTTAAGCACAGCCCCCAAAAGATGAGGTATGAGGACAGAGAGTTTTAGGAGCCCATTGTCCTGCAGCAAGAGCCAGTTGGCACAGACAGAGCTTGGGAACAGGGATTGGGGCGTGGGGATATGGGTGGGCAAGAGTCAGGAACAAGAAATCCCAATTTCAGCTGTGCTTGGCTTAGATATGAGTGACAAAACATTTCTAAAGAGAGGCAACTTTGAGCTTCCAGTGCCCTCCAACAACAGAATCTATCTACTCATCCATTTTACCTGGGTATATTCTCATCCACAGTTGCACAGCCATACAGGAAAACGATAATCCCTACAATTGAAGCTGGAATGAGCATTTGTGTATAAACTCCCAGCCAGGCAAAATATAGCCCGATCTTCTCTCCAAAGTATTTTCTGAAATACATTTAGAAACAAGAAAAAGATATGAGAGAGAGAGAAAAATGTTTCCTATTTCTTAAAATACAACGTGGCTAAAATTATGAATCACATCTGGATTAGGCATGGAGAAAGTAAGATCTGATGACCTGTGGGAATTGTTTTCTTCTCAGAGGACTCTCTTTCTCATGATGCTTGGAGTCCATCCAGAGACACAGGCACCCTGAAAACAAGTTTGTCCCACTGGTCATTTTTCCCCCCTCACTGTGTTTCTGCTGTGCAAATTGGTATCTTTGCACCTTCTGTGAGTGAATCCTCCTAAAAAGGCGCCTCATTTTCCTCAGGGAGTCTCAAGTCTTGTCATGAGCAAACAAAATTAATTAACAAGATGTTCCCGCAAGCTTTCACACTGTGTGGGACATATCAGCAATGTTCCAAACTCACAGCAAACTCCTTTTTTTTTCTGTGAATTTCCCATTTTTTGGAGTCCCCCGGGGGTGGCTCTGAGGGCAGCACCCCCCAGGGGCACAGGCCATGAGCACCCTGATGAGCTCCAGCCCTGCCCCGTGGAAACTCCACACCAAGGACTGAACCCTCACCTCACCAGGTCGATGGGCTGGTATTTATAGAACACTCCATAGCTGGCCCACTCCTCACACAGGAGCTGGAAGAGAAGAAAGGCAGAAGAAAGGTGAGAGCTGAAGCACCGGGGGGTTCTCCTGTGGCCGCTGCAGGACCCACAGGCCCGGCCTCACCACGTCGGGGTTCCGGCCCAAATCATGCCAACACATGCAGCCTGCATTAAATATTAAACATAAATGTGATGGTTTGGCGTGCTCCAGCAGAGGGGTGAATTCCAGAATATTAAAAGGCTCCTCAGCAGCTGGGCTGATGGATACCTACAGCACAGACAGGGAGAGCAGCTCTGCTTTTCTGATCCGCAGGCCCCGCCACTCTCTGGGGGAAAATCCTTTTCACATCCAACCTCAGCCTCCCCTGACACAACTTCAGGCCATTCTGCTATAATTCAGCATCCAGCAAGAGCTGCTGGGCCGAGGTGCCTCAAAGGCTGCATTTAAGACTTTTTTTTCAGCCTTAAACCGCAAGAAGCCAGTGATTTCCACTCTTCCTTTTTGTCAGGATGTGGGCCAAGGGAAACAATGATCCCCGTTACTGATTAGCAAAACTGAATCCCCCACAAAAATAGGTTCCTCTGAGACCTTCAACTTATCCTTTATTTTGTAAAATACATAAATAGTGCTTCTCAAACCTGACTTTACCCCCTCATTCAAATCAGCCAACAGAGTGAGCAAGGAATCAAACTCAATGGGGAACCAAGACTGAAACCAGTATCAGCACAGGGAGGGCAAGAGGATTAATCTTGTTCCTAGACCAAACAGGATGTTATTCCCTAAACTCCAGGCTATTTTATCATGGGAAACTTGACAGATGTCAAACTCCTCCATGTCTCCAGTGAAATGCAGCAGAGAAAAGAAGGGCAGAGCAGAGCCTGGCCACTGCCCATGCCCATTCCTCCTGCTCACACTTGATCACGGAGAAGTCCCACAGCAAACAAAGTTCCTCGAGCAATTTTGGAATTCTCCTGCCAAACCATTAGCAGAGAATTTCCAAGCTGAACTGCTGCACTTATATAAATGGCTTGACTCATTAAAAAAAAAAAATCAACACAGCAACTTCTCAGCTTTTACAGAAATACGATGTCAAAAATATCAGTGGGCTGTGGGTTTTCCCCTCTGCAACCCAAAATCATTAATCATCATTAATTTCCTTACAACAGTAAGGGCAGGAACTGAAACTTAAAAGCAGGCCTTTATTAAACAGCAACATTCTTGCTGATTTTATTTTTATTCTGCTTTAGGTTTCTTTCAACCACATTTTCCAAACATTTAAAGCCAACTGCCTATGTCTGGGAAGCAATGATTTGGGACACTTCAATATCCACACACAGCACTAGCTAAGCCCCTTCCTTTTATATATATATATTTTTAAATTTCATTTTTAAAACTAAGTTTATGCTGGAAATTAGATTCTTTTTCTGTGATCTAAGCTGGACAGGCATATCAGGAAAACACTGACTTGAGGAGATTTTGCATCAGTGCCATGTTTTAGTTTTGTGCAACTCGAAACCAGATTTGTGCCTAAAGTCCAAATGAATTATCTCATTTATCCTGACATTTATCGGCCTGATATTCAAAGCACGGCTTCAAAGACATGATTAGAGGAGATCAGCACACTAGACCTAAATATTTACTTCATTTCTAGGCCTCAAATCTTTAATTTTCTTGTTAAAAAAGGCACAGGCCTAGCCTAACACTGGATAAGATTAAAGAAAGCTTCAAGAAACCAGAAGAGACATGCCAAAACACACCAACAAGATTATTTGATGGAACTGAAAGTCAAAAGCCAAGGTAAACACTTCCAAACACACAAGGAACTTGGGAAATTAGTGAATTTGTGAGGTTTGAAATGTCAGTAATGAAGAAGATAATCTGGACACTTTCAGAAAACACGGACTTTCATCCTATTTTTAGTTGCTCTAAGTGTTGCTTAATAATGAAAAGACAGATGTGTGGTATTTTTAACACAAATCAATAGAGGGAGGGAAAGAACATCCACTGCCTTTTGATGAGCCATTTGCACCTGAAGGACCAGCAGACTGTCAATTTTGGGGACCTATTTTTATGTATAAAGCTTGAAGGTCTTTAAATCTGCATTTTCTGTGACCTGAATGTCCAGAACATTTCTTTGGAGAAAAAAAAAGTCAGGAAACAAACAGGGTAGGCAAAGTTAAGGGCCTGAAAGCCCAGCATATACAACACCCAAATTTAGTAGCTCCTCCTGAGAGAACTGGTTGTCACCTCTCCACTTCAGTTTTTGTCTGATGCACAGACAAAAGCCACCCTTCTTTGGGGAAGTGTGATGGGGAGGGTGCAGTAACTGAGCTTTGAATTTAAGAAATCAGCATTTCCACAAAGGGTGGGAAATTTGCTTTTTCTCTCATACTTCCTTAGTATAAAGTACTACTTCCTACTTAGGAAAAGTACTTATTAAGGATAATTCCTACTTGTTTTACCACAGTGAATGAATGTCTTTCACTATACACAATAAAACAACAATTTACACACAATAAAACCACAATTTAAAGCATTAACTTCAGCAAAGTTAAATTTTTTTTGAATTCAGCAAAAAGTGTTGCAATGCCTCAGTGTGTATCCACAGGGCAGCTTCTGGCTGCAAAGCACACATTTAAACATTGCTGAAGACCTTTTATTCCTGATAAATATTCAATATTTATCTTCCCCATCACTTTTATGCTTATGTTTTCAAATGCCTCTCCCTCCCACTCCTCCAATTCTGATCCTTAGGCCACAGAATGAAGCAGGATTTATGCCCAATACAGATACCAGAATATGACTGAGCATATTCTCATCAGAGCTGGCCTGAAATGACATCATCTGAACTTCAGGAGGAGTTATGTATCAATATCCTTACAATGTGACATGAAATGGGTCTGGGTACTTTATACATATCCACACTATGTTCCACATTTGGGCAAATTTAAATGCTGGAAAGCACTTTTTTTTTCTTAAACTGCTTGGCATTGAGTGCTTTTTTTTTGCAGCATTTTCTGGGGGATCTTGGCAAAAACATCCAGATTCCAACAGGTGGCTCTTCAGGCTGGGTTTCTTGTGAATGTGTTAAACCCCCCTGTGCATCAACTTACTTTTCTGTCGTTGGGCTCCACGTTTTCACCTTCATAGTCACCCTTGAAAGAGAGAGAAAATCTGCGTCATCCAGCAGGCTGTGCCAGGAACTGCTCTGCATCCTGCATACCCTCGTCTCCCACTCACTTAATGCATCAAAACCAGAAAAAGCAATCTGTAAAATAATGCTGTATTTTAGGAGCCCATTTGTCACGGCACACTTTGTCTCCTGTCGTCGGGCACATTAGGAAAGAGCAATAGTGTCTGTCACGGTGGGGGGAAAAGGAATGAATAAGTGATAAAGGTGGCCTAAAAATGTCAAGGGAAAGGATGCGGTATTGCCGTGGCATTTGGGGTTCAGCTCAGTCCGTTGGAAAGAGAAGAAACCAGCTGAGAGAGCTGCTCCCTCTCCAGACTCTCCAAACACTCAGGGCTGATTAGATTTGAGGTTTTCTTTTGGAGCTATTTTTTGATATGATAAAGGAGTAAACGAAGACAATAAATAACTTCTATACCAGACTATCAGCAGCTGTCTAAAGATGTGAGGCAAGAACAGGAAGAGAAGTTTATTTAACTTTTCTTTCTTGATTTCTTCACGGCACTGCTGTAGTTTGAGAGCCCTGACATGTATGACAAGTATCAGGCAGACAAGGAGGCTGCTCTGCTCTAGGGTGCTCCAAGATAAAGCTCTCACAGTCCTGTGTAAAACCCAGCATGAGCATGGGGAGCAGAAAACCAGGAAGGCACACTTCACACTCACACCCCAGGCCAGAAAACCAGCACTGGGCCCAACAGCCCTTGGACACTGGCACAGGCAGTACCTCAGGAGTGAGCAGCATGACTGCCACATCCCCCTGACATCTGCCAAGCTTTTCTGTAGGCTAAGAGCTTGTGTTTGGCAGTTCTAGTTGTACCCTGAGCCTCTAAATCAGAAGGACACCAGCATCCAGCTGTGGGCACCTCTCACAGGATGGGGGCCCCCGGCTTGGCGTGAGTGCCACCAGAATTCCTGAGCTGTCACGGACCCTCCTGATGAGCACCACACCTGAACACACTCTTGACATCTCACTGAGCTGCTCAGCAGCAGATTTCACCAGTAGGAAGGTCTGCAGTCACATCCAGCCCCAGGGAAATATGGGACATCATCCTTTCTTCTGGCTTCTCCTGGTTGCACGGACACACAGCTACTGACACCTCCACAGGGAGAGGTGGCCAAGGGAACAAGCTACTTGGTGGCCTGGGAATGAAAGTGTTTCCTGGCACTGGTGCCAGGGATCTTGGGGGCAGAAGGTCAGGAAACAACAGAAGAATTTAATTTGCTAAAACACAACTCTTCTAATGTTACGTTCAAATTTGTGATCATAAGATGTAGAACCGAGGTGGGGAATTCCTTAAAAGCGAGCAGAGGGATGGAAAAGCCTGCAGAAGTTACTGCAATCCTGCCACAAGTGAGAAGAAAGTCAGTCATGGTTGGGATGATGCCACCAGCACGTCACACATGAGGGATTTCTTGGTGACAGACAGCAGACATGTAAAATATATTGCAAGATCACTTACGTCATGCAGAGGATATGCAGCACTGTAAACTCCATTGGCAAGCAGGCTGGTGATCCCTTGAAAAATAAAGACATAGCAGTTATTTATAATTTCAAGGTTAGACAGCCTCATTTCATCATCCTTCCTGGAGATTTCCCTCAAAATAACAGCCATTTGATCAGATAATGATTTTGCTGCCATCTCATTCCTTTCCATGTAGTTTCATTTTTAATCATATAGGTTATTATACATGACTCATTTTATGAAATGGAAAACTGCAGAGAGCAAGAGGAAGTCATATATATTTGAGAATCAAGAATTAGAAGCCAATGACTTGAAATTAGTCATTAAAATAAATTACATTTTCTGAAAAGTCAGCTTGATTTAAGGGCAAGCCTGAAGATTTGAAAGTGTAGCAGAAGGCTGGATCACAAGGAGAATATGGCTGGAATTGATGGCACAGGGGAACCCACATCCACACGCATCACCCACGCAAAGTTTTGAATTCAGGTTTTAGATTGGTCAGAGAAATTGTAGGGAAAGCCTTTGCGAAGACCTTGGCGTAATACTCACCATATTTACCACATTTTCGTCTTTTATTTAAAAGGGCAGTTTCCTTCTTTCTTCCCTCTCCTTTCCCTGTTTACACAGCCGTTTATTAGTGACATGCATGAGGCTGAAAGCAATTAGTGCTTCATCTATCAAATGTCTGTGGCACAAGGGGCTGGGACGAGTCCTGCCTTTCCCAGGGGTGGTGTTGCTCCTTAACCAGGGGCCAGGGGGAGGAGTTGGTGTGAAAATTTGGAGGAGCACTGCACCATTCCCAAAGGTGGCTGGGCCTGGACCTTTGGAAAGCTGTAGCTCATTAATTCCCCGATGTTCTTTCCTCCAGCAGCTGCTGGCTTTAATTCCAATTCTGTTCACCACTTCTGGAGGCGTGATGTGGCCCATGAACGTACATTTGGGGATGGAATGGACCAGTTTTGGGTGCTGAGTCAGGGCTGAGTCAAGCACTTGTCTTTGTGCAGGGCAATGGTGATTAATGCGACTGAAAAAAGTTATATATATATATAAATCTGGCCACTGGCGTTGGGGAGGATTTGAATGGACTTAAAAAAGAAAAGAAAAATGAGGTGCTCCAATGTGCTCCATGCTGCCCATCAGTTCATGGCTAAGAAAAGAGTGTGGGACTGGATTTGACTACGAACCAGGAACCAGCTCACTGTAGAGTCATTTCTGATTGCTCTTGAAACGAGGATTGTTCAAGTTCATTAACGTTTTCGAGATACTAATCACCTGCTGGAGGAGCAGCTCCAGGAGTGCTCAGTATCTTGCGGTATCATTAATTTTCAAAGCCCTATTTAAGATTATACAGGTCTATGAATTGTCTGCAAATGTTTCCACACTCCTGGCAGAAACAACTGGTGAGCAGATAAATTATTTTTCTAGGGCTGTGAGAAGAGCTACAAACTCTTCTACTACAGATCTGGATCTAACAGTGAAGACAGATTCACATTTCCACAAATTTCCCTACTGAATAACAAAGGCTGCAGTGTTCCCCTGGGCAGCTGCCTTTTTCCTGCTGGGCAGCAGTGCCACAGCATTATCTGTGTTTGTTTAAATCTGTTTGCCACCTCTGCTGGGTTGCAACCCAGCATTCCAGCACTGGAACACAAAGGAGCTGATTGAGTTATGCTGGGCTGGCCTGATGGCATTTTTATTAACAATATTGTGGGGCCTTGCCAGTCTCGGGTAGAAGAACCATCCAGGAATCCTCACACTCTACCATCCATTAATGTCTTCCCTATTCAACTAAGCCCTACTGTGTTCCCCATTTCCTGGACAAAAAAAAAAGGGAAAAAAATCAACTGAGAAACCAACTCCAAGGCAAGAATTCAAACTGAGCTGTGTGGCCTTCCCCTTTCAAGAGTGCAAAGACGTAATTTCCAGTGAAAATGATACAGCACCAGTCTCAAAAAGGGTCTTGAAAGTCACAGAATAATTTGGATTTCCCATGCTACAGAGAGCAGCACTTCTGTTAATACTGGCTGGACACCAAATTTTAGTGTATATAAGGAGTCAACAATTGTGCATTGTATGTTGTTACTTCAACACAAAAGTCAAAGCATGGAAATAATTTGTGGCGTAATTGTTCTTCTATTATTTGATGTCTTTCTAAGCAGCTGATGGGTCAATATTGAACAGAACTACCTGTAATTCAAGTTCCCATTGTTTTATTTAACTGCTTGTAGGCAAATAAACGCTATAACAGATTTCAACAGTTACCAAATATTTTCTTCCATGTTCGTGCACTTTTTTCACTTTGTTTGGGAATTCACCGTTCCACCTTATTTGTTTGGATTGACCATTAACTATTTCTTAACTTTAGTCCCACAGTAAGAGTATAACTGTATATCGTGATATTTATAAAATAAAATAGATAACAGCTGAGCAGGATCAGCTGCCAACAAATCTTTAAGGTGGCCTGATCTGCAATTCATCTTTATTATGAGTTTAATTCTTACAGCACAAACCTAAGGCTGAAATCCTAAAACTCTTGGTGGTGGTAGTACCAACCTCACATCCCCCTGCTCGGAGGGCTGAGGTGCCCAGGTCCAGAGCAAACCTTGGTCCTTGGCTGTACCAGGGGGTTCACCCCAGTTCCACTCAGGACAGGCAGCAGACAAGGGCATTTCACTCAAGTCACTGGAAAACCACCCCATTATAAAATGTGGGGTTCCTGCTTGAGAGGAACGGTCCAAGCCACAGACTGTCACTGCAGTTATTGGAATTCATTAAAATACCCTCATCCATTCCAGGGAGTGCAGAACACAGAGCACATCTCATCTGCTGGTTTATGTCACAATCCAGCCCTGCTGCAAAAGGCCTAAGTCACGTCTGCAGGGGCTACAGGCTCTCTTACCATTTAATTTAGAGTCATATCTATAAATTCACATTTGAAAAAATGTCAAACAGCCACATAAATTAAATTAAATTTCCAAATAAAACAGTTACATCAACACACATCAAATTAGAGAGCAGGGGGAAAACCTAAACTCGACAACCATTTACAACACGCAGTTATTTTCAATACCTGTAAAAGATATTGATCTTAAAGCTAAATAAAGTTCCTTACCCATGCTGTACTTTGCTTTGGTACACGTCGTTCTTTTCAATATTTCGTAAACCTACAGAAAGAAAAGAAAAGAAAGGAAAGGGTTACTTCAGACACCAGCAGTGAAAAGCACGATCTTTTTGTGTACAGCTCAAATATTGGCCAGACCAAGATGTCGATGAAGTCATCATTCTTTAATAAAAGTCATGGTATTCAGGAGAGCGGGGCTCGGAGCTCCCCGAGAGAAAAGCTTAGCTAAATAGTCAGCTAGCAGCAGAATTGATGGGGGCAAACAGGGTTACATCTACCCCCTGGCATAAGAGAAATGCTGTTTTTGCTCATGTTAGCCATTGATCAAAGCTCAGGGGTGTTCTTCCACCTGCAGCAGCTCTTCCCTCACCTCCGAGGGCACAGGCTGGCTCCATCCCAAGGAGCTGAGCAGAGCTCCAGGCTCACAGCGTGTACACAGCACACAGCCATTTATCAAACTGGACTAACACGGGCTGACCTTAACATCTCTGAGCCTGCCTGACCTCGGTGGCAAAACAGATGTATTTATTTTGGGATTTATTGCATTTATTGTCGAGTAACCTTTGCACAGCTCAGCAGGCTGCCCGCGAGCCTCAGCGTTCGGCCGCTCCCGCGCAGCGATGCTCTTGGGCAAGGCAAGCAGGCAGCTTGGCCTGGAGCAAAGGCACCTCCTGCCCACTGCCTGGCCTGTCCAGGGAGCTGGGGGCTGTTTCCCAGCTCCCTAATCCGTGTGCTAACTTGACTCTTGCCCAATTCACTGGAGGAAGTAAGTGAGGGCATCCGGGGCAAGTCCCACAGCTCATCCGTCTGTTGTCTTGTAACCCCAGCGAGTTAAAGGGCTGTCACAGAGAGATTTCCAGTTATATAATATATTTTTTTTTATTTTCTTTTTTAATAACTAAAAGGTCTTTGGCTTAGTTTCTATTCATCAAAGACTCACGGGTAGTGACTAGATTCCTGTTCATTTCGCAGTAGGTGGAAGGGTCAATATTTGCACTGTAGTTCAAAAATACATATGAGAAAGGCAGGGGAGAACTTTAAGAAAGAGGAATACAAACAGCAATGCACACAGAATAAAATGGTGTTGGGAAACATTCAACATGTTCTTCATTACTGGGTGATTTACAGGGATTTCACACAAAGCAGCACAGCACCAGCATTATTCTTATATGCCCAGTGTTCCTCCAGTTGTTTAAAAAAACCCCTGTCCCTCCTTTTCTTCCCAGCCTCTGCTCTGAGCTCCTGTTTCAGTCAATTTTTCAGTCAGTCTTGCTCACGCTCTTGTCACATGGAGCCATTTTGTCTTGCTGTCTTGCTCAGCCTGTCATAAATTTTAACTCTTCATTTATTAGGTTCCTTGTACTTACAAGTTTTTTTCCTGCACATCTGGACATATAAAGGAAAGCCTACAAACAAAACCCAGACTTTTCTTTTTTTTTTTTTTCCAATCTCAAGTTAAATGTTTTATTTGCAAATAAACCAAATCGACGTTTGCCTTTTTCTTCCCCATTTCTGTGCTCCTGCCTCCCTCCAGTTCACTTCACCCCCATAACCAGTGCTCACATCAAACCCCTGCACTTCAAGCTGGAGGGGAACTGTGGAAGATGCTGGAATTTCAGAGCAGGAAGGGGAAGTCAGATATCTTACACCCCTTATCACCACAGCAATGAAAGGCAGCTATGACTGGGATACAAGCTCTTTTGGAAACCACTTGGCATCCCAAAAGGCTGATGTTAAATATAAGATAAAAGCAGGCTGGCAGTCACATTCCAAGGCACCAGTTAGGAGCAGTGGAATGGGGCAAAGAGTCCCTGTTATCCTCTGAAATGTGCTGCAGCCAGGGCTGCTTGGCACGGCCCCTTCCAGCTGCCCTGGATGTTATACGAGCTGGCCTTTCAATTCCTCCTTCAGTGGCTACAAATGAGGCTACACCTTCCTCCCCAATTCTATTCTGTGTTTTGTAAGTCAGATAAAAGCCATCCACCTCAACACTTTCATTACAGACAACTTCCCCCCAAAACTAAAAACAATATTGCCTTTAAATACCCTTAATACTTTAAGTGTTTCGTTGGAATTTGTCTCGGGATATTTCCCAGGATTTTACAAAGAGAACAATGTGTAGTTACAAAAAATTAAACGAGTCATGGGTGTAGGCAGCTGGTGGGCAGAACCAGTGGTAAAATCTAAATATTCCCAGCTGGTGATATCTGTACTAAGAAAATTAACTGTGAACTAGAAAGATCCAAATTATTTTCCAAAAGGCAGCACCCTGTTAGCATCAAACACGACTCAGCACTAAATCTGGAGGTGCTTTATTTATAATTTCAGTACCTGATGGCACAGGAGATCTTTGGCATTTGGTTAAGAAAGATAAACTTGAACAGGCATTGTACTAAAGCTGTTAACACCATGACTGAGGCAATATCCATCATCAATTATTTATAGGCAGTACTTACTATAGTGCTTCTCGTTTTACTGTCAAAGAAGGAATCTTTGTCAGACAAATCAAATCTGTTAAAAGATTACAAGGAAGCCCATTAGGTCAAACAAAAAAAAAGTTAGTAATTTCCTGTTCTTGTTGACCCCTTCAATATTTTCATTTCTCCTGGGGATCTCTCAGAGCACACATTAAAGAACAGCTTGTAGGAACTCTGTTAAAAAGCAAGTCTAACTCAGCTCCCACCATTTAAAGAGGCTGCTTATACATTTCACTGGTTTTATATCTTTGCAGGCTTTTCAGCAGGAAAGAGAGTGTTGATGCTCATTTCAGATGAATCCCTGACCACTGCTGGCCTTGAATTTCCCCTCATAATCTTTAATTTTCCCTGTGAAGCTGCTGTTTCTTCCCTTATTCAGCAGAGACCCAGGTGGTGTCACTGGGAAAGCCACCTGCAAACAGCGTGGGGCCCATCCACGTCTACACTCAGGAGCACATTTTGGACCTTCTCTGAGCCCCTAGAAACACCCATCAAACACAAAAATACATTTCCTGTGAGCCCAAGGACAGGCCAAGATGTCCCAAACACTGACTGGCCCAAGCCCATCAGAGCTCTGCCTCTTTGGGTGAAACACTAAAACCCCTGTGGGTGCAGGGGAGGGATCCTGCCCTGGGCTTGTTGCTGGTTCCAGCTGGCACTTCCATAAACACAGACTTCAAAGCAACTCCTCTGGGATGCTGGCCAGGGAAGAGTGGCAGCACAGCAATCCAGGGTGGGAGAGGCTTTGCCTGGGACCTGCCTCGTGATTTTCCCCCTGCACCCACGTTTACAGCTGCTCTTGTTGATCTCGGATCGATGGCAAAGCCACCTCTGACTTCACAGCACTTCAAAGGCAAGGCCTGCTTGGCACTACCTGTGTCAGCTGCCCACAGCAGATAAATGAAGTTATTCTGAAGTTTATCAACCCACATCTCTGGCTACAAGTTTTACTGAGCATTTTATTTGATGTGGAGAAGACACCATTATAAAGCACATTCTAAATCCCCTTTTGGCAGCCTGACAGGTGAAGTGTACAGTTATACAGGTGTGCATTATGTGCCACAACAGCAGCTAAAACCCAAGAGATTGCCCTGCAAAGGCTCATTCCTCAACAGCGAGCCAGAAAAATCCCCCAAAAAGTAAATTTACTGCAAAATGGAAATATTCTTTGCAGCAATGCCCACCAAAGTGTTGGTGTTAATGTTCCCTTTCACCCTGTGCTGCCTGAGCTGCTGTCAGAGGGGCTGGAACCTGTGGACAGGGACATTTAGGGAAAAGTTTCACTCACAAGTGCTGCTTCTCTCTGGAGAAGGGGTAGGAGAGGCGCTTCACTGTCTGAGGTTTGTGTTCTGCCACTTTGGGCTGGATGGGCTCCGTTATTTTTTGAATTACAGAATTAATCTTTTTCAGGAGACCATGGGTCTGGTTGATCTGATACATCTGAGGGGGCAAAGAGAAAAAAGAAACCAGTAAAAATTTACTGCTTTTTGGTTATCCATAGGTCAGAGTGAACTGTAAGGAATAAACCAGCAATTAGATAAATATATCTAATACTAAACTATCAAGGAGTGTGGTTCATGTTCTTGAAATCATCCAGAAAGACAGGGAAAATCAAACCAAGGGTTAGGGAACCACAGGATCACAACCAGCTTTTTTATCTAATTGTGCTTCTGATTAAAATCCTTGGTAAGTGAGGCAATAATGGGGATTAATATGAAATCCAAACCAAAAGTGTGGTTTTAGTGTTCTAATAAATGATGCTGGGCTTGGAGATTGTCTCTGGCTCCATTATGGACTTTCCTGTGCAGTCTGGGACCTGCACTTAGTCTGTGTTTAAATATTAATCCATCTCTGAGCTGTGCTCACTGAGCAGGTAGCTGTCTATCTATCTGTCACGGGTGATTTAGAATTGATGAAAATACACTGTCATTCCTTTAATGATATTTCAAATATTCTGAAAGGTAATTTATTTTGTGGTAGAGTGGCCCCAGCTCCTCCAAACGTGACTGGCTGTGTATATGAATAGTCGCTAAAACCAGTGAGACAAATTCTTATCCTTGTGTTCATTTTTAGAAGTCTTCAGGTGACAAAAAAAGTGTCCAAAACGCACACAGAAATTTCACCATCAATTACAACCTCTTTTTTTAAAACATACTGAGGATGAAATCACTCTCATCATGTACAGACAGTGGTAGCAGCCAGAAATTCTTGATTTCCATTCTTCCTGCCACTTTTTCTCTCTGCTGCCCCAAGCACGTACGTTTGTGACTTTCATTTTTGCTACACATTAGTTAATTGTTTTTAAAATGCTAGTGGAAAGAGAAGGTGGAATTGATAAGGTGCTCTGAAAGTAACATATATTTAAACTATGCCTCCATGAGGAAAACAAGAAAACTCACCTTTTTTGTGGGCATCTTGAGCTTAAGGAATTCTGCCTCTCGACACAACACATTCCATGGTGCATGTATTTTTACAAATCCAATCCCATGGATTTTGGTCTTAAAAAAAAAAAAAAAAAGGCAGGGGAAAATGTTACTGATGAGAGGAAATTAAATATATTACTCCTTGTGATTCATACATATTTAAGGAACAAGCAGTCCATTAGTGCCAAGGTGATAAATCTCATTTGTTTGAGAGAGTTGGTTTCTAACAACAGGACAATCACTGAACACCTCACGGTGCTGAGCTGCTACAGAACGTGACTCAAAAAATGCTATTGTCTCCCAGAGCAATTACCACAAGGTTAAACAGATAAAAACTGTTTGGGAAATAAAAGCTAATGACTGTGGACACAAATACAGGCTGAGCCAGTTAAATCTGAAGCAGAGGCATCCAGCCAAAGTGGTGCGATTTGGTGAGTGTGGTGCAGTTTCTGGGGCTGAGAGAGTCCCCGTGCTCACACCACAGAGGAGCAGCCTCACAATCAAATGGGAATATCTCCATTAAAGCATCAGCATTAGGAAACCTGGTAGGCAGAACTCCACAAAACAAAGGGAAAGGAGGATGGAAGTTAATGGCAATATTAGTGGTTTGCCTGCAGCCCAAGAAATCTCTGAGCTGGGCTCTAGAGGGATGGACAGGGATGTTTGCTCCTGGCACTCCCACGTACACCCATGTTTGCTCCCCCTGGAGAAACCCTTCCAAAGGCACTGGACAAATGATATCCAACCAGGAGGCATTCAGCAAACAGAAGAGGAATGAACTTCCACAAATCTTTCTAATCTTGCTGCTGCACCAACTCATTATTGTAATAACTGGCTTTCACACAGCTGTATTTTCTCACTGGCTTTCTAGAAACTGGCTACTCAGAGACCATGGAATGGTTTGGGTTGGAAGGGAGCTTAGGGATCCTCCTGTTCCAACACTCCTGCCATGGACAGGCCAGGCTGCCCCAAGTCCTGGCCACCCTAGCCTTGTATTAATCAATTATTTGTGGATATTGAGCCACTGACCACAACCCTTTGTGTGTGACCATCCAGCCATTTCACTGAAGAGAGTTGAAGTGGTTTGTTAAACACCATCTGTTTCAGAAACCTTTGCTCTTTTGGAACCAGTGAGGTCTCCAATGCAGCTTTGTGTCTTTTCAGGCCCAAGTGATTGCAGATCTTTCCCCCTCCATGGACATGCTGGATGTGGAAACAGATGTAAATCCCCGAGTCTTGCTTTCATCTCTAGACTTTCCTCATGTGGTTTGGTGTCTTGCACTGAAAGCACGGGGTTCCCTCTCTTTTACAGCATCCTGGCTTGACCCCTGAGCCCTTTTGCATCATTTGAAATCATGTTACATGTCATAGGTGGAACCTCCCATTTGGCAAAAGATTTAAATATCTATGGCTTGGCACAGGCCAACTCCCAGTCTGCTACACAAACCTGCAAGTTGGACAGAAAGCAAGTCTGATTTTCACTGGGAGACAGAGAGGGGAAAGGTTTTGGGGTTTTCTTGCATTGTAACTTGTTAAGTATATATATTACATATACACAGTATATAAAAGATATAAATATCTGTAATTTGTGAGTAATAGGTGACAGATTTATTTTTTAGCAGTCTGTTCCCAGGTCGAAATGTTTACTTCAACTTTTAGATCCTGTAAATAAAACCAGCATTAATGTTTACCCTCTCTCTCAGGAGTGTGAGGCACATTGGTTGGGTCAGATAATCGTAGGAGCTTTCTTTGAAATTAATACTGCTGTGTCTATTCCTACTAATCACACACTGGCAGCACTTCACATACATCATTTTTTACACCATCTAATGGGCTTTTAATAGAATATCCTGTTTTCAGGGTGCAGGTGGAAGATGTTACAAGCTGTACTGTTCATGTCTAAGAATGGAAAGAGCAAACTGTAACACAGACTCGTGTGCTCCAGCAGGAGCGTGGACCAGAGCCTCCTGAAGAAATCTAATTCTTCTCAGGCTTATATTGAGGAATAAAGATGACCCGGCCTGTATCAGATTTTTTTTTTTCTCAGAACTGGAATTGCCAGAGGACCCAAACCACTGCATGCTGTAAGGGATTGGTGCTCAGAGCAATTTAAGCCTCACTTAGAGAGAGCACAACACAGCCGTGTTGCAATGGTGCATGTGCCACAAATCCTGGCCAGGAAAAGGCAGGAACTTCACCTCCTTGGGGCATTTCCAGCACCATGGCACACTCCTGTCCAGCCAACTAAACCAGTGGGTGAGGATGGCACTGACTGCCAGAACTGCAATCAAACCCTGCAAGAGCTGAGCTTGTGCAAACCTTGATCAGAGCCAGGTTCACAGGCACAGCTCAACAAACCCAGGACCTGGCCACCAGCTACCTTCTCCCTTTTTAGGCCTTTTAAGCAAATCCTTACATCTTCATCACGTTCCAGCTCCAGCCCAGCCTCCACCAGGTTCCCTTCATACTCCTCCCTGCGGAACCTCTTGTCATCCTCGTGGTAATCCATGTGAGGCTCACTCTCCCCCATCTCCAGCTGCACTCCCTTCCCAGGAAGGGGCTGGTCCTGCTTGGAGCTTCTCACGCTGGCATCGTTCTGCTGAGCCCTCCTGGCCAGAGACTTCCCAGCTGAGGACTTCTTGTAGTGGTAAACCAGGATATAGTCCACTTTCCTCTTGCCATCTCGGAAGTAGAGCCCGTATTTGCAGTCAGCATCCGGGTTTTTGGATAGGGAGTTTAATAACTGGGAGTGGAGAGAAGGAGAGAGAATAATGAATGCACACCCCAACACGAGCACGAGACAGCCCAGCCTCTCCTGTCAAGGCTCCTTTTGCCTGGAGCACACCATGCCCTCTCTCTGGACAGCCAGCAGATGGGAGGAGTCCCCTCATGCTACTTTGAAAATTTTTGCAAGTTAACACCTTTAATTTTACTGATAGCCAGCTGGGATTTTATTGGCCAGTAATAAATAGATTACATGGCTGGGATTTAATCTAATCACCAGCACACTGGTTTGTAAGTCAGCTACTTGCTGGGTTTGGTTTTCTCCTTCGGGGGTTAATCGCCACTAAGATCGTCTGTCCTTTTCCACCCATGACATCTGCAATGTTGCAATTCTGACAAATAGATTAATATCGTGTGGAAACATTTCTCACTTCTCTTATCTATCATTGCAAGTCTGTATCATCTGAGAAAGAGATCATCTTAGATACAGACTGAAGGGAGCCAGCTGCTCCTGCAGCCCAGCCAAAAACACCATGGAAAGCAGCCAGGGAAGTGGGGTCACTGCTTGTTGAGTTCACCACTTCTTTTTCCCACTTATAAAACCTATGTCACTATGCAATCTGATGGTGGCAATGGCTTCATTCCCAGCCTGAGCTGATGCTGGGTAAGTGTGGCAAGACACATGAAAGGTAAGGTTTAAAACACAATTTCATCTCCAAGCATTTATCTGAAAACGGCACAGGGCAGCTGTAGAAACAAACAAACAAACCGTACTAACAATGAATTTATTTCTACTTTTAAAACACTTCTCATGCATAATTCACAATTCTACCCTTGGAGATCCACATATTAACAACAACAAGAGGAAAGGAGAAAGGAAAGGAAAGGAGAAGGAAAGGAAAGGAAAGGAAAGGAAAGGAAAGGAAAGGAAAGGAAAGGAAAGGAAAGGAAAGGAAAGGAAAGGAAAGGAAAGGAAAGGAAAGGAAAGGAAAGGGCTTTTGTTTTTACAAAAAATGCCCGTCACAGGTATTTTCAGTGACCAGGGAACTTTTGTGGCTTTTAAGTTTATAGAAGAATGTCCATCCTCCATGGAGGGAAAAGGACTTGTTCTCCAAGAGAAAGCAATCAGCCAGCAGTTATGAAGTGCTTACATCTATTTAGAATGTGCACACCTGGTTATTTCATACAAAAAATGGTAAATATAAGTTATTTTAGATAGCCTTTGCTATCTGCTTCTCTCCCCTTTAGGCTCTCATCCCTCTTTCCCATTTAACCTAAATGCTTTACACCAAGTTAATCAATATATAATAAAACAATACAGCATTTGGAGCCACCCTGGAGTTCACGCTTCGTCCTCTTGCCTTTATTCCCAGCTCCATAAAAACAGGGAAGGTTATTTAGCCATGCCAAACTCTTCAGGGCAAAGGCTGTTCATGTTTGTGCCCTACCTAGATATTCTCATTTAGTTCTTAAGCATAACTTCCATATAAAAGACCATTAGTAACTATTACTTTTCAGTTGCTTTATGATTAATGGCACGCATCTGTTAATTCAGAACATTTTTTTTAAAGCAAGCTGACAGTCTGCTTGTGGCAGGCAACTCAATTATGCAAATTTTTACAGAAACAAAATATTAACAAATGGCAACTAACTGTTGTGTTTCAATTTTTTAAGATGTGTTGATCTTACTTATTAATTAAACAGCAGTTTCTGAAAACTGGGCTGGACCACCACCGTGGCTACTAAAGCCCCAACAAATTCATTAATATGTGAGAACAGCTATACCCCACTGCAAACGGGAAGCAGCCAAAAAACCTGGTTCTGTTTTAAAGAAATGAATGGTCAGATTATTTTAAGGATGGGGTATAAATGCTGAAAGGCACTCAAGGGCCACCTGCTCTCTTGCAGTGCTGCTGTGCTTAAATGGAGTTGCATTGACTCAGACCATGTAAAGCTCATGTCCCCTCAGCTGTGAATGAGACCAAGAAAAGACATTTCAGTTTCACCCCAGCAGGAGGATTTTAACACCCTGACAGAATCATTCCTCCATGCTCCATCCTAATTATAAGCACAAGCACAATAAACCACGTTGCTTTTTCTGGTACCTCTTTCCCCAGCGAATCTGTTGTGTAGCCCACTCCACCTTAATAAACTTCTTTTTATGTTTAAATTACATAACCAAGTCATAATCATGCTGGGTGTGCACATTTCTAACTTCTTTTAAAATCTCTGTTAAAGAATTTAACTGAGGAGCAACTAATGACACTGGAAATTTAAACTCTATTGTGTGCTGCAGAAGATCAGTTTAATGTTACCTATGTTAACAATAGCTTTTCCATGAAATTTTAGACATTTTCTTCTGTTCTTCTCTGCACTGGCAAGAAGATGTGAAGGTTGGCACAGCCTTACTGCCAGACTCCTTACTCTGAGAAGAGCCAGCTCCTTTTTTATGCTACAGGTTAAACCAGGTTCCCTTTCTCACACACCCGAGAACAACCCTCAGCACATCAGCACGGACCGTGCCTGGTGGCAATCCTTCCCAGCACCTTGGAAAAATGGGGGGAGAGGATTCCAGGGCATCCTGGAGTGGGAAAGATGAGGAATGAGCTGAGGGTGAAGTGCAGGGAGCCTGCTGTGCCCCAGCAGGCCGTGGTCACTCACTGTGCTCTCGTGCTGGTCGTAGCCGATGTCCTCGATGGCTCGGATGTTGATGATGTGGATGCCCTTCTCCTCAGCAGGCAGACAGGAGTACTTCTTGTTCACCCTCATTCCTGTCCCCTCTGGAGCCTCGCTGAGATCTTCTGACAGAAAATCCACCCCATGAAACTCGCTGTCTGCGTCTGAGAGGGAAGGGAACACTTTTATCACAACACTTTAATCCCAACACTCGCTCCTCCCAGAGCCACCCAAAAGCTGAAACGTATCCTGTTCCTGCCTTCTGCTGCCAATGAGCCCTTGGGCAAGGCTCCCACCCCTTCTCCCTGCCTCCCTTCTCAGCTTTCCTCAGCCCTCTTCAGCCCTACCCAGGTCTCCTCTTCCTCCAGAGGAAGATTGCTCAGTTAACTTTTATCCTGCACTGGTGGCTCAGGATGTTTTCACTCCGTGGGCTCATGGAATGATTGTATTTCTTGGCAGGAGAAGGAAAAAAGGGGGTGGAAGGAGGTAAACTGCTGGTGAGGATAGATGCCATGGTGCCTTCCCCTCTTCAGGAGGCATTTTCTCCTTTAACTTGCTCATGCTGAAGAACTAAGTCAAGGGTTTCCCCTCAAGAGCCTACATCCTGCATCTGATTTACTGAACCATTCTTATTTAAGTAGTCTTGAAAACCTGAGGGTTTCTCCCTCTCAACCTGCTTCTCATGAAGACACCAGAACTGTTTCCATTTACTGTTCAAGTATATAGATAGGCTAAAGGATTTAATATAAAAATTTCACTACAGCTGAGCAACCAGATAAGTGACAGCATGCAAACTGGTGTTTGCATGTGGGCACTTATGCAAGCAAAAGAAGGCAAAGTGTTCCAAGATTTTATTAATTTTGACATTGAAATAAAATACGGCAGCATTGTACCCTTTTTTTTTTTTAAACCACACAGGAGTGGGGCTTGCTGGTCTAAAGAGTGAAGATAAAGCAAGGATTGTAGAATTTATGGATACTAAATTAGCTTTCCCAAACAATAAAAACATGCAGCCAAACATGCAGCGTCTGGTTGAACTTCAGGGATAATGTCAAGGGAAGAGAGAAAGAAAATCCCACTCCCCAGCATATTTGCAGATGATGTGAAACTGAGGAGCAGGACTGATAAGCTGGAGGGCAAGGCTGCCACTTCTGGAGGTCTTGACAGTCTGGAAAAATGGAAACCTGAAAAAGTCCCCCACTTATGCAGCCCAGAGAAGGGAAGGCAAATGATGGGATCTCATTCCTGCCTTCAGCTCCCAGCTGAGTGGGTACAGACACAGCAGAGCCAGATTCTTCTCACAGGGGCAGGAGAAAAGCATGGGAGGCTCCAGACACAAGTTGCAACAAGGGAAATTATGACCAAACAGCAAAAAAAATCCTCAACTCTCTGACAACAAGAGTGATCACATGATGGGGAAGGAACCAGTAAAGCTACAAATCTCCATCCATCCCTGGAGAAGATCAGAGCTCGACCACACCTGACCCAGTTTGAATGCTGGGAGAGCACTGCAAGGACCTTCTGATCAGGCTCTTTGTGGGGACAAGGCAGGAGCCAGCAAGGACAGCAACCTGCAGCAGGCAGAGGAGGAAGATGCAACTGAAGCCTTGGCACATCTGGCTCTTCTTTAGAAAGCTGAACATTATTGTTATGAAAGCCATCCTTCTGTGGAATTGGCAGTTGAGCTTCTCTGGAGCTTGCCAACACCACGAGTTTGTGGATCTTCATTTCAGTTCTGGGCAATCTGCTGCCCCAAGCTGCTTCCCCGGGAACTCCAGTGCTCATTAACATCAGCAGCTTACCCTAAAACCTGGGCAGCAATCACCCTCTACATATTCATGTGCACAGTGTGTGACACCCACACCTTTGCACATCTGGGCTGCTCTTCTTGGCTCTTCTTTGAAACATCCCTCAAGCTGTCCCAGAACAGACAGCACCTGTGAGATCTCAGGGCTGCATCACCAAACCCAGCCACTGGAACTGCAATTTGTAACAGTTAAATGAGCTTTTTTTGGGGGATAATACAGAGATGCAGCCAAAATTCTGCTGGCTCGTGGGAGCAGCTGGAATGTTTGTCACAATTCCCTATATATATTATATATAGATATATATATGTATGGTCTCTTTTTCCCAACACACAGGCACATATGGGCAGCTGCAGAATCCTGTGTACTCAAGCCTTTATTCTGTGGCTGCAAAATACTCATGAAATAACAGAAATAACACAACTTTTGGAATTTCATCAGCATAACAACCTGCATTTTTATTTGGAAGGATGCTGGAAACAAATTTGTAGAAACAGCGGATAAAGAGCTGTGAAAGTCCTCTCTTCTTTTTCCTCCTTTTCACGTGTACCAAGTAAAACCCAGTTATTTCAGAACTTTGCAGAGGGTATTGGAAGAAAAGCACCTTTTACTGGCTGAGAATCTGAATAGTGGACCTGTGAACTGAAAAGTGCCAGTTTAGGAATCACCCCAGGGACAGAACAGGCTCAGAGGAGAAAATCACTGCCTTCACTGAGCCCAAAGAAGCTCCCTGAGCTCTGGAGCTGCACTCCCAAGCAGTGTTTGTGAAGTCCCAGCAAGGAGAGCTCCTCAGATGATTCAGCAGCACTGTGCAAGCCCAACCAATCCCCCCGACACACGCAGATATTCACATTTCTGTTTGCATATCAGCACCCTGGCAATACTGGAAAGAACAAGTGCTTCAGGTAGGCAATGAATCACAGAATTTTGGTTTATTATGACTACTGGAAAATATGTGAATTGTGAGAGCTCTCTTGATATAATCTTAATTGCAGCAAGTTTGATTTCTGCACTTAAGGATGATGTCAAGGATTTCATACTAAGCAAAGCCATCCAAACCACTTTGGTAATTACAAACACCCAGGGATTACAAACAGTTCACTTGTGCTGATTTGGCAGAGGTTAAAGCCTTCTGTTGCAGAACACAAAACTTCTTTTTTTTTTTTTTACATGGAGTAGAGCATTTTGAAGACTTAAAACCATGAATATTTTATGTAATCACACTAAACAAGGAAAAGAAATTAATCTCAAAATAAATTCATGTTCAGAATTATTTATGGCAAGATAGTAGAGGAAAGGTGAGGGGTGCAAAGAACATTAATGTCCTAATTCAGCTAGACTGACATCCTAATCTCTTTGCTGGGAGCTGAAAGAGGAGAGCACTGTGAAAACTGCTGGCTTTGCTGCCTTCTGATGCTGACTAACCCACTCTCTTCAATTTATTAAGCAGAAAACACTACAACAAAGACTTAAAGAAGCACTCAATGTATTTCAACACAGCCATAAAACCAAACCCAAAACCTCATGGATTCTGAGTCAGCAGAAGTCCCTAATATTCCTGGGACACAGACTCAAGCCCATGCTTGAGCCGCTGACTCTGAACAACATGGGAAACAAGACTGAACCAATAAAAAAAAAAATCCCTCAAACTCAAAACCTCTTCCTCCTGCGTTCAAATTACATCAGCAGCTGTTAAAATCTCCAACCTCATCTTGCAAAAATTAACAGTAATTAATCAATGCTGACTTTTCCACCACTGAAATCTGGCACACTATGCTGTAACCTTTCCTCATTCAGACAGTGCTCCTTCACTGAATGTTGAAGGCCAGGTGAACCAGAACCAAAAACTTGCTGTAGAAACCCATGTATTTTCTCCATGACTCAATCAGCCATTAACATTATGGTCATAATCCTGCACAGCCACTGAATACTCACTGAATAATGATAAAAAGAGTATTTTATCATTAAAATTAATTCAAAAATTGCATTAATACGATGCAACTCTTAAAGAAACACCCTGCACTAGTCCTAAAACCAGCACCATCAAGGCAGCATGAGTACATCCAAACAAATGAGCAACTATTTCCATGCTCAACCTGAAACCAATAATGTCACTGGAACTGCCTTCCCTTGTTTTCTTTTTCTTTTTCTCCTTGTTTCCTCTTGTTTTCTTTTTTAGGGAGTATGTTTAAGAAAGTGGTAGGACAAGATAAAAGTCACAAAGACCTCTGAGTTAGCTGTCCCAGCTGTTCCCAAAGGGGAAACAGTAGGAGAGTTACAAGACCATGTGATATGAGGCTTTGAAATGTCCAGGTCCTTATCTTTTTGCTTTATATAAACTATGATAGAATTCAGAATGAGAAAGATAAGAATCATGTGGGTAACAAGGAAGCAAATTAAGAAACTCACACACATACACACATATATATATATGCTAAAAGAAACACATGCAACCGATAAGTAAAGGCTGAATATTTGCTTGTAATGTGCTCTTTCTGCAGAAAAAACTTTAGTATGTGCAACACGTCGGAAACCTTATGGATTCAGGTTCTTTTCCTGCAGAAAAGGTTTGATAAGATAGTGAGATGAAACGCCTGCAGTGGGTTTTGCTTGCTGCACATTGCCCCCTAGCAGCAGCATCCTCCTGCAGCACCTCCTCACCCAGCTCTCTCCTTCCCGCATCTCCCACACCCCAAATCACAGCTTAATCCTAAGGAGAAAAAAAATGGTAATTCTCACAAGGGACTCGCCTATCGCTTCCCCTTTTCTGTCGCCCTGGTTTTGCAGAGTTCCATGATTTTTCTGTTTATGTTACTTTTTCTGTAAACATGGTCCTTGTTTTTCTCAACCGGCCGGGATTATTTTACGCTTGTAAAATTGTTTTTCATTCCTTTCCCTGAAGTGAAGAAAGATGATCGACCATGTCTTCGTCCTGTAAACTTTCAAAAGTGTTAACCCTTCTCACCAATCCTTAATTGTATTTAATAACATATAAAAATAAAAAAAATAAAAAAGGGCGAACCGCTTTGAGTCAGTCCTACCTGAAAATTCAACTGCTACTCTAAAACCCACATATTTCTTCTGTTGCCAACTGTACAACACCTTTCCTCCCCCCGCCTCCTGATACACTCCAAGGCTGTCAGATTTGGGGGCCAAAACCCTTGGAAAAACAAGGCTGGGCAGGCTCAGGGTGCCACCCCAGCAGCAGCAGCAGCCGCAGGTCTCATTCCCGGCCGCCGGGTCATTCCTGCTGGCCCGAGGAGCCGTGCCCGGGAATGCCAGCGAGGATGCTGCAATGCCAGCGAGGATACCCGCTGCTGGCAAGGAGGGCAGTTCTTTTTTTGGGATGCTGACACCTGTTTACGAGGCGCTGGCCCCGGACCAACAGCCCGGGCGGGAGCCGCGGCGCTCTCCAAGGAACGCCCGCACGCATCCTGAACTTCTGTTCTGCTCAAAGCCCTGACATCAGGCACCGATTAGCTCCCCATCTGCGACTATTTGATGTAAATTTTCCCTCGCCTCTCCAGCTGTGAGCAGCCAGATGTTGCCTCGAGCTGCGCTGCTCGTGGAGAGGCAGCAGGTTTCACTCGTCCCACCGACCGGCCTGGCAGGAGAAGGGCTGCTGGAAAAGGCAGCCCACCTTCCCTGGGGCGAATTTAACACCTTTGGGGGTGGTGATAGCTCCTGTCCATCCTTTCAGGGATGGTGATACCTCCTGTCCATCCTTTCAGGGATGGTGATACCTCCTGCCCATCCTTTCAGGGATGCAGGGATGTTGATACCTCCTGCCCATCCTTTCAGGGATGCAGGGATGGTGATACCTCCTGCCCATCCATCTGCAGAAAGGTGACTCCCTGCCTCTTTCATCTTCTCCAACACCACACTAAGGCAGGACACTTTGGAACTCGCCCATTTCCTTTGCTTTCCCATTTATTTTAAAACTTGTAGCCTAGGTCTGTGCTGGTTATTACCTTAATGAATCAAACATGATGTTATGACCCAATCCATTAAAAAAAAAAACAAACCCTCANTTCTTCCCCCCGCCTCCTGATACACTCCAAGGCTGTCAGATTTGGGGGCCAAAACCCTTGGAAAAACAAGGCTGGGCAGGCTCAGGGTGCCACCCCAGCAGCAGCAGCAGCCGCAGGTCTCATTCCCGGCCGCCGGGTCATTCCTGCTGGCCCGAGGAGCCGTGCCCGGGAATGCCAGCGAGGATGCTGCAATGCCAGCGAGGATACCCGCTGCTGGCAAGGAGGGCAGTTCTTTTTTTGGGATGCTGACACCTGTTTACGAGGCGCTGGCCCCGGACCAACAGCCCGGGCGGGAGCCGCGGCGCTCTCCAAGGAACGCCCGCACGCATCCTGAACTTCTGTTCTGCTCAAAGCCCTGACATCAGGCACCGATTAGCTCCCCATCTGCGACTATTTGATGTAAATTTTCCCTCGCCTCTCCAGCTGTGAGCAGCCAGATGTTGCCTCGAGCTGCGCTGCTCGTGGAGAGGCAGCAGGTTTCACTCGTCCCACCGACCGGCCTGGCAGGAGAAGGGCTGCTGGAAAAGGCAGCCCACCTTCCCTGGGGCGAATTTAACACCTTTGGGGGTGGTGATAGCTCCTGTCCATCCTTTCAGGGATGGTGATACCTCCTGTCCATCCTTTCAGGGATGGTGATACCTCCTGCCCATCCTTTCAGGGATGCAGGGATGTTGATACCTCCTGCCCATCCTTTTGAGGATGCAGGGATGGTGATTCCTCCTGTCCATCCTTTCAGGGATGCAGGGATGGTGATTCCTCCTGTCCATCCTTTCATGGATGCAGGGATGGTGATTCCTCCTGTCCATCCTTTCAGGGATGCAGGGATGGTGATTCCTCCTGTCCATCCTTTTGAGGATGCAGGGATGGTGATTCCTCCTGCCCATCCTGTCAGGGATGCAGGGATGGTGATTCCTCCTGCCCATCCTTTTAGGGATGGTGACACCTCCTGCCCATCCTTTCAGGGATGCAGGGATGTTGACAACTCCTGCCCATCCTTTCAGGGATGCAGGGATGGTGATACCTCCTGCCCATCCATCTGCAGAAAGGTGACTCCCTGCCTCTTTCATCTTCTCCAACACCACACTAAGGCAGGACACTTTGGAACTCGCCCATTTCCTTTGCTTTCCCATTTATTTTAAAACTTGTAGCCTAGGTCTGTGCTGGTTATTACCTTAATGAATCAAACATGATGTTATGACCCAATCCATTAAAAAAAAAAAAAAACCCTCAAACAGCAAAATAAATCTTGGATTCCACGGGCAGTTTCCTTTGCAGAGGAGAAATACTTCCAAAGCAGGATGACCTTGCTGTGCCTGATGCTGACAGCTCACACTGAAGGGCAGAGCCCATTCACACACTTTGTGCCCAGTGTTTGGGAGTCACAGGGGTGGAAAAACTTCAGCTCCTGGCAGGATTATGTGGATGATCAGCTGGTTGAGCTCTGTTCCTCACTACTGAGAATGGCAGGGCTCTGGAGAGGGGCTGCAGCTTTCCTGGAAGGCTGTCTACAGCCTGAAAGTTATTGATCTATTATTATCATCAACGTACTCAAAGCAGGTTAGAAGGATACACAGCTGTGACATCACCTTTTATTTCTGCCCGTCTATTTTTGGTTTTCAAGATTTATTTACCCTGTTTGCAGGATGCAGCCCTGGGTTTGAACATGTCTGATCTGACACAAGCCTTGTGAAATGTAAAAACAAAGAGAAAAACCATCTAAAACCTGTACTGATAGTAAAATGAGCATTTTAAAATTTTAACTGAAGGATCAGAAAACACATATTCTACCATAACATTGCTGTATGTTAATTTAGACCCCCATGAAATCTGAAACTTCATAACAACACAGAAACCATCACCCAAAAAAGACAAATGTCACTTGTTTCCCCACAACTACCAACAACTATTTAATGGTCTATTAAGTAAATCTGTTTACAGACATATTTCTTATATAAATTTCTTATATAAATTTCTAAATTAAGCACTCTTCTTCTGCCAGACACCAGAAAAATATTATTTGTTTCTGTTGCTATTGCACAAAAATCAGCACTAAAACTCTGCTCAAGGCTATGGTGAAAACAAAACTAGCTATGGGAGAGCCAGGGAATCCATTCTTTGTGAATCCTGTTAAATATGTTTTGCTGGGTTATGGTGCTCATTATTTTTGTTTGTCTGTTCCAAGGGAAGGCAGTTTTTATCAATGGGAGCAGCAAGATGAAAGGGAAAAAAAATACTAAAAAAGAAATTGTGGTGAGAGAATTGGTATTTATTGGGACAGTGGATACCCAAACTCTCACCAGAGTCTAAATATAAAAGATATGTAGATACTTTTAAAATATGAAGTATGTTTTCCTTCACCAGGCTGGAACAATAGGCTCTTTGTACCAAACGTGTGAAAATGAGGATCCAAAAATTACCATTTCTACTGCAAAATCTCAGTGACAGACTGCAGCCTGGGGCTGAGGCCATGGCACACGTGCTGCCTGGCAGAGAGAGCTGCTCCTCATCCCTGAGGTTTCCCATTTAAACTCCTAATCTTGAGACATTTGCACTCGTGTTTACATTTCCAGGCAAACCCACGAGGGCATTTGGGCTGCACAAACCCAGCCATGGATGTCCTGAAAGGCTTTGCTCACCTGATAGGGAGGGTTTGGGCCACAGGAACTGCATTCAGGAGCTGCTTTGCTGCATTTGAGCTGGCAGAGGCAGTCACTGGGGCTGGGCTTTGCAGGGCAGAGCTCCACCTAATTTATATATGTTTTTTGGGTGTGCCCAGGCAGGTGGAGCTGATGTGGTGGGTGATATCCAGCCAAGGTCCCAGCTCTGTGCTCCTTGAGGAACTCCAACCAAATCCTGCCCTGAGTAAAAGGCTTGGCTCTCCTGAGTTTTCTTTACAGCCCTGCAGTTTTAACTTGGAACAACACTGATATATGACAATAAAGGGGCAAGTTCCACCAGCAGCTGGAAGAATCTCTCTCCCTGAGCAAGGGAATGCAAATCAGTGAGTGGGAAAAGCTCTGTTAACTCCTGCCTGTCCCTTCCCTGCATTCCCCAGTCCGGAGGAACCAAGCCAAGGCACACCAGAGGCAGAAGATCCAAGAAGTGTGGATGCCACCAGGCACTTTGCTCCTGGTTTTTTTAGAAAGATCTGAGATCTGGGAGGCTGCCACGTCCCAGCCAGCCAGCTCTCCCCGTGCCAGGAGATGCAGAAACACATGCTGCAGGAAAACAAGATACTCCTGTGCCCAGGATTCCCAGAGGTGCCATCCTGAGGGGCAGAATTCTTGGAGCAGAAAGCTGATCCATCAGCACAGACAGCTCCCCTGCAAGGCCAGCAAGAGGCAGGACTGGGTCAGTGCCTTGGGAAGGCTTCCTGAGAGCCCCCAGATGAAAGGCACACTTGGAATGGTTGAGGGCAGACATTCTTTGCAGTTTGGCCCTCAGCAGGGAAGGTGAGAAGGACAGCAGGCTCACCAAATCTCCTCCTTAAGGAGCTTTTGACAGTATTTATTATCTAATACATCTTTGTATCAAAGGAGCAGCCACAATCCAGTCTAAGTGTAAAACAGCTGCCCTGCAGGATTTGTTACAGGGGAGAGGCTTACTAATAAATCTGGATTATCCAAAGGTACACTGGCCAATCCACATTCCCTGCCCAAAAACAAAGCAGAGGAAAGTGCCATGAAATTGCTGTCACCTGCACAATGGAAAGAAGCAGAGCGTGGAGGGCTCTGTGGTTGCTGCAGGTGCTCAAAGGCAGCTGGGCCAAAATCTCTCTCCAAATATCCAAGTTTCATTCCTGACCTGTTTCTGTTTGTTCTCTAGCAGCACTTCTCCAAAAGGAGCTCTGCCCCAAAGGCGTGGACTTCAAGGAGGCAGATTTCTGCATTAGGGTGTAGGTGCTTAACACTGCTCTCCCCAAAAACAAACAGCAAACCCAAGGAGTTCATATCACAAGAGCCTGAGACAGACCTATTTTGAAAGATCACTTTGCTCAACCTGTGTATAAACAAGGATATCTTGGCAAACTCAGAGAGGTGTCCCACAGGAAAAAAAAAATCTCCTCTTTTTGTAATGACGCTGATCGTGTAAAACACTAATGAAAACAGAAATAATAAAGGGCAACTCCAGTTGAAATAAAATAGTCCAGCATTTTATTTCAAAAAGTGGGAGATAGGAGTCCCCAGTTTTGCCATGTCTGTTCATTATTCTGTGAGAAATCATCCCCAGAAAGAGCAACACCAGACAACCACAAGCATCACCAGAGGGGCCTCGTTCTTCCCAAGACAAACCCTCCACTCTCTCTCTTTAGCACTGGAAATGAATCCTCCTCCACTGAGGAAACACCTCTGAGCACCACCAAGGGATGGCCCAAACAAGAAATGACAGATTTTCACACAGCCATCTCTTTTCTGCAGCCAAATCTTTTTTAAATTCCCAAACTGCAGCTGTTCCACCATTAAAGAGCCCAAATTTCACCAGAGGCACGTGGTCAGTGATGGGCTGCCCAAAGATATTCTGGGTAAGAAAGGAACCAGCAGCTCCTGCCAAGAGCAAGCATTTGACATCAAGGCAGAGAGAAAAGAGAGAAAACATTATTTGTTTTCATATTTCCTGAGAAAGACATTGAGGATGTAACCTTGTTATTTATACAGGGTCAAGGTTTCATCCTAGAATTTAGGAAAGGAATTTATTTTCCCCTAAAGTGTGATTAAGTTTATAAGCCCAAGACAAGTTTTGATTGTGGGTTTTTTCTGTTTTGGTTAGCAGAATAATATTTCAGTTTCTGTCCTCTTTTTTTTGAAAAAGGAAAATGTGCTGTTCCTTTATCTGGTAAATGTTTATCCATTCTGTGCTAAAAACCCCTAAACAATAGAATAAAATGGAATTAAACTTTAATATATTGCTTTTCTTCAAGCACTGAAACACTTAGAAAAACAATACTCTGCATGACAAAAAACCCCCTTGTTTTACCAAAACATTTAGAAAAGTAATTTTTTTGGATACACTAAAGGACAGTATCTGTTATTCCACAAACTTTTTCAAAATATGTTGTAAATGCCTATTTGCAAACTTGATTGCTTTTTAATAGCACATACTCTATGCTGGTGGGTTTGTTAAATCAGTTTACAAAACACATATTTCTCTGCTAGGTTTCTAGTCTCAGGAACAGGCTCTACAATTAGAGTTTTGGTGGTTTTTTTTTTAATATTCAAGCTCTTTGGAAATTATCTTGAAGTGGTTGCTTTTAAACCTGCAATAAGTGGATTGCTGACGGAGAGAAAGCAAAGTTCTGACTGCAGCAATGATGTCAATATTGGTGTTCTTAAGGAAGAGAAGGTAACCAGCTAAATAAAAATAAAGCTATTGCAGTTCTGAGTGACTTCAAATCTGACTGAGATAACTGGCTAGTTAAAACCATCCTTTGACCATTTTCTTTACCAACCTTTTGGCTGTCTGGGGCCTGTAGCATTGCTGTTTTTTTTAATGATATTGCACAATATATTTTTTGTGTTTGAGGGACAGACAATATTTAAAAGATTTGAACCGGCTGCAGAGGATGAGGAAAAAAAAAAATGTCTAATGGGGTCAATTTTTACTGTCACATTGTCAGACTCCAGCCCAGTTCAGCATCAAGGCACCTCCCCATGAGGGGATGGATGGGCAGAGGGGTGGGGACCTCACCAGAGCATCCCCCTGAGCCAACACACACTTGTGATGCTCCTGTAGCCACTTGTTCACTTTGCCTGATTTTAACACCATTTTTTTGTTTAGCTGAAACCAACCCTTCTTTCCTGAAAACTCTCAACCCTTAACTATATTCCTTCAGGAATTATTTGTAACTCAGAAACCAGCCCTTCTTTCCTGAAAACTGTCATCCTTTAACTATATTCCTTCAAAAAGTATTTGTAACTCAGAAACCAACCCTTCTTTCCTGAAAACTCTCATCCCTTAACTAAATTCCTTCAGGAAGTATTTGTAACTCAGAAACCAACCCTTCTTTCCTGAAAACTCCCATCCCTTAACTATATTCCTTAAGTATTGGTAACTCAGAAACCAACCCTTCTTTCCTGAAAACTCTCATCCCTTAACTATAATCCTTCAGGAGGTATTTGTAACTCAGAAACCAACCCTTCTTTCCTGAAAACTCTCATCCCTTAACTATAATCCTTCAGGAGGTATTTGTAGCTCAGACCAACAGTTTGAATTCTTCATGCCTTCTCTCCCTGCAGGCTGGTTTTTGCCTTTCCTTGGGACCAAAGACAGGCAGGACAGTGATTGCCACCACAGCAGAGCTCCAGGCAGCCCAACAAGATCCTCCAGGGAAACTTCAGAGCACAAAGCCAGCTCTTCCTGATCAACATCCCACAGTGGTACAGCACAAAATTATTTTGTGAAAGGCCAGATGCTCCAAAGTTTCTGAAAACTGGAGCAAGTAGAGATGCAGGTATGAGTAGACTCCACCCAAAGCTTTTGGAGTGCCAGTTCTCACAGGAGGAAATGCCTCCAGACCCAGGCTGTCACTCCTGAACATGATGTTCCAGTGGGAAAAAAAAACATCATCACACCTACTCCAGCCCGTGTAACAATTCTCACAGTCCCCATGGGGATCTCCCTGGGCTAGAAAACATCCAGTGCTTTCTCTGCTAATCTTTACACTTGCTAATCAGCCACCAGGCTCTTAGAAAGTACTCAGCCCACGACCTTTTAAACAAGATTTAAGAGGCCAGGCAGCAAAAATCAGCCATTTGCAGAAAAATCCGTGTCTGAAATGCTGCTTTTCATGGTAAAAAACAGTGACTTGCTGGTTTGACAAAAAGAGACACTTCTTGCTGATCAGGAGTCTTTTGAGCACATCTATCCTGTTTGGCTTCTCTCCTTTCTGCCTATTTATTTGGGGAATTGATGGTGTGATTCCCAGAGGTTGGGATGCTGTATCACTTACCCACGTCAATAAACAATCTGGAGCACTGTTTAAATATGGAAACACTTTGCAGCAGCACAACCAAAGGCACTGGCTGTGCTGCTGCTGTGCCTGAGGGGGAAAAAAAAGGTTGGGAAAAAGGGATCTTTTGGTGAAAATAGCCATTTATCTTTCATTAATCCACCAACACCAGCCACACAGCTGGAAGATTCACAGATTGCAAAATACAGAGGCACTCGGACAGACAGAAATTCCCTTCTGCAATGACCTTGGGGAGCTCTGCCCTTCTGAGTGGGGCCTCGTTGCCTCACCCCTGGTGGTGGCATCCCCGTGGGTCACAGCCCTCGTGGGGCAGTGGGGCAGCTCCAGCTGGGATGCCAAAATCCTGTGCTCCTGGAACACATCCCTATCCTGGAACACATCCATATCCCCACCACTGAACTGGACACTCTTCTGGTTTGGGTAAGGATAGAATTGGTTGCACCATTTATAGTTCTGCTCTCTCCTTAATTTGTAGAAGCCAAACCCGAGTCTGTTTCTGCTCATGTCCCAGAGTCTTGGTTTTGGGAGACACTGCTGAGAACTTCCAGCCAGAGGAGCTCTCAGAGCTGCAGAAAACAGTGTCCAACCAACTGGAAGCCAACACCTTAAGGTCAAACTGCACACCCACTGCCTGTCCTCCTGGAACACATCCATATCCTGGAACACATCCCTATCCCCACCACTGACACAGAGCCCACTCTCTCCCTGAGCTGGACACTCTTCTGGTTTGGGTAAGGATGGAATTGGTTGCACCATTTATTGACAGTTCTGCTCTCTCCTTAATTCGTAGAAGCCAAACCCAAGTCTGTTTC
The DNA here is from genome assembly GCA_013400955.1 of Drymodes brunneopygia. Lineage (NCBI taxonomy): Eukaryota > Metazoa > Chordata > Aves > Passeriformes > Petroicidae > Drymodes > Drymodes brunneopygia. The sequence continues at coordinate 53,290 of VZTZ01002002.1, forward strand.
TGCTCATGTCCCAGTGCCTTGGTTTTGGGAGACACTGCTGAGAACTTCCAGCCACCAGTGGTGGCAGAGGAGCTCTCAGAGCTGCAGAAAACAGTGTCCAACCAACTGGAAGCCAACACCTTAAGGTCAAACTGCACACCCACTGCCTGTCCACCCTGTGCCCAAACACAGCAGGACTCCTCCATTTCCACAAAAATACCTTTCTCATGACTGTGGATCCTCAAGGAGCCCGTCAGAGCTCCCAGTATGGTGTAACATGCTCTGCTCAAACACAGGCTGCGCCCAATCCTCTCCAGAGCTGATACCTGCCAGCACCATCTGGCACTGCAGGTGCCTCAGGATTCCTTCATTGTGTCCCTCTGTGAGACACAGCTCAGAAAAAGGAAAATTCCAATTTAGGGGATGTCCAGTGAAGATGAACAAGAAGAAGCAGCTTTTCTGTGAAATATTGGCTGCAGCACTCATCAACCGCTGTGCCAGACACGAGAACTCAAATTTAAACAGCTGTAAAATGCCAGAGGGGGTTGTGGCAGTGATGGAGGGAGGAGTTTGTCTTTCTAGAATACAATAAAAGAACTAAAAATCTACCCCCTCATTACCAATTTACCATTTCCCTATCCTGCACTGGGTGGTCAAGACGCCAAAGGGCAATGAAGGGCAAATAGAGTGCACAAGTGATGAATTAACATTTAAAACACTCATTTAGAGCCCTTAGAGATGAGGCTCCAAAGCAGAGGTTCATGCCAGGGCAATAGTGGCAAAAAAAAAAAAAATTAAATAAAT
>VZTZ01002002.1:54090-73335 GCA_013400955.1 Drymodes brunneopygia
AATTAAATAAATAAATGTATAAATAAAGTAAAACAAAACTATTTTTGCAATGGTACTTGAGAAATTTATGAATGGGATTCTGTGATGTGGTTGCCCGAAATAGCAAAGATTTGGACATGGTGACCCCAGGAGTTCCTGAGAGCAGCTGGCACAGAGGCCACGCGTGAGCAGAGGGTTTCCCACTGCTCCCTCTCNTTGTGGGTGCTTTTTCACCATAATGTCAATTTCTTGTAGCATTTGCCTTCTTCTCTTGTTTTCATTTTCAATGTCTTTGATATTTGTCAAATCGATTTTTGGGTTTACATGCAGCTTCTCCTCTCCTCTCCTCTCCTCTCCTCTCCTCTCCTCTCCATGGGCTTTTCCCTCTGAGTGACAAACAAAAATCAACATCAACACAAGGCACCTCACACCAGGACAAGGATGATAAATGCTGTCCCCAAATCAACAACTCTACCCTCAACTCAAAGGGAACTTTGCAAGCTCCACTGGCCAAATGCCTCTGTTCCACTACTTTCTTCCAAGACACATTTCCCTGGATTTCTTTTCATTTTTTGTTGCTTTAGGCTGTGTGCTACACATTATTCTTGTGAAAAGATGCTTGAAACGGGATAAAGCACTCCAGGTCAGGCTTTTCCAACCCTGAGCAGCATTACTACATGTTCCCTGCACAGAGATATTGTGGATTTATGTTTAGTTTATGAGTCCTAGACTCTTTCTGAGGAGCTGCCATTTAACTGGCTCATTATCCCTGCCCAGATGGAGGATTTTGCACTTGTCTGGTTCTCATCTCCAGCCCTGGGAGCACATCCTTTTCCAGGAAGATAAGCAACCACATGTCTGCTTGAACAATGCAAGATTTAAGGCTGCTGGTACCAGATCCAAACCTGCACAAGCACAAGGCACAGAAAGCTGAAGGGGGAGCACACCAACTTCACTGGTTCAAGTTGCAAGAAATTTTTGGTGGGGCAATCTGTCATCAGCAGGCTTTATTTTAGATCTATTACCAACTGTCCTGCCATGTCCAGCCTCAAGCTGGCACAGAGGAACAGAGCTGCCATTAACTCATCTGGGTGCCCTTTTTTTTCAGGAATTTGATGGAAATACAAACCATATGTGACCATCCTCAAAGAAATGAAACCAGTACTTCTGAGTGGCCTGATACTGCACAGATCCAATACCTGAAATTGTGGAATCGGGGCAAAAGTTTGGTTTTTACGCAATAAAACTTAGGGGGAGGAAACCTGGAGAAGATTCTTCAGTGTAAACATGAGAGCACATCTGATGTGGAGATCAAAAGGAGAACTTGCACTAATTACACCGAAAAACAATCAGTGCTCCAGAACAGATAATAATGAGAAATGAACACTGAAGGAAACTTTGATGTACTTCTTAGATAACTGTGGTACTTTAAAACTGGATGCAGTTCAAACATTTAAAACATGTCAGTCTGAGATCTACATTTCAGATTGAGAATGTGTTGATGCACAAGTAGATTTTAAAATAAACACACAGTGGAGCAGAACACAAACATGGATTAAAATTTAAAAAAAAAAAAGAACCAAACCCCTGCTCTTCAGTTAAATCTCCCCTGTTGAAGAGGTTTTAAAACCACTTCTCCTTCACACAAGCTAAGCCCAAATGCCAAAATTTCCTGAAATCATTGTAAATAATTCGGTTTGCAGCCTGCATTGGCTGAGGTGCCTGTTGACTCAGTGCAATTTGAGTCACAGGCACAGCCCAGATCACACTGGCAGCTCCTGCTCCCACCAGCAGGCACAACACTGAGGGCAAAATGTGCCAGTCCTGATGGAGGAGAACACAAACCTGTGGATATTTCAGCAGGCCATTTGTCTTGCTGATGCTAATGAAGATTTCTCAGGATTCATTACTGGTTCATTACTGACTAAACTGTGGGACCAAGCTGAAAAGGTGTTCCCAAAAGCATCCAGTAGTGACAGGATGAGAAATAACACAAAGTAAAAGGACAGACATTTGGAGACATTCATGCTTCTCTAAACATACTTCCTGTTACTCCTGTTTAGCAGCAAAATATTTTCCTTAACATCCTTCACCAGAAAGTCACCTCAAACAAAATAAAGAACTAAAAAGACAGTTTAAGTTTTTCTAGGACTGCAGCTGAATTAAATACGTAAAGACAAAAAACGCTAGAGGGCGGGAAAAAAACCATTCCAACAGCACCAAAAATCCCTCCATTTATACAAGAAGTAATGTCCATGTGACACACTTCATTTTCACTCTCTGCAGCCAAGCCATGGGAAGTGGATTTTCTCAGTATCGTGATGTAACTTTTGATAGGAGAAAAGAAAAAATCTGATAATCTTCAAAATATACATGAAAATTCAGAAATGCTAATAACAATAAAAAGTGTTTTTCCCCCTCCCCATATTTCCTATATACATCTCATGTCTTTTGAAGTTCAAAATTCCTATGAGAGCCCCATCTGGGGGCCATGGAGAACACAACTGGAAGAGGTCCATGAGCTCCACAAAAAAATTAAGATAAAGATAAATTTTTAGAACACTCTCTCCATATAAACTGCAAGACAGCACGTGCTGCCAGGATTACCCTTCAGGAACAACGTGTGCCAGCACCTATTGGACTGTTTATGAAACTGGCCGTTAAATTGAAACACTTTGGAGGATGGAGAGGAGCCCATGGCTTGCTGGTTTTAATTCCTTTGCTGCAGGGGGGACTCAGAGGGTGTGTGACAGCCCCAGGGATGAGCACAGCACATGGGGACAGCCCTGCACGAGGCTGCCCTGAGTTACATCCACGCTCCAGTGTCGCTGTCAGACACAAAACAATCAGGAAATTCAGGAGCTCAGCCACCAAGGCTGGGCAGAGAGCAAAAAGAGCCCCAGCCTCTCTTTATTCTTATATTTATACCTTTTTACAGACAGTTATGGATTGGACAAGGCGTTTCCCACCTCTGAAATTCCATAGGTGAGAAACACAGCTCATCACATTCTCCAGCCCAGAAAGAAGAATGAAAAACAACATCCAAAGTACAAAACAATCCTTGGCCGGTTATAGAAACATGGATTATTTACACAAAATCTGTGAGAACCTTTGCTACCAACTATAAACACAGCACTCTAAAAAATCAGGGTGACACTCCAGGAACCTCAGCTTTTCAAATTTAAGCAAATTAAGCAGCAGCCCTCATTAAGCTGGCCAACCTTAAGGACATTTGACCCCAGGGCACGGCGTGGGGCATCACAGGGGACACGGGGCACTCTCATTTCCAAGCATGCACGGGCTTGCTGCCACCAGAATGTCCTGACACGTGTCCATCGTGTCATTCTCGAAACAGCTGCTGCCCACTGGAGCTGTTGGAGGGTTTAATTACAAGGAATAAGCACTGAGGGCCCACTGCTGCTCCAGCTCCCATGCTGGGCCACCAGCAGGGCCACCACGCCGGGCACCTCTCGCCCCAAGGGACAGGACACGGAGCACTGCTGGCACCTGCAGGGTGGCTCCTTCCTGGTGCCCACATGATTTATTTCCTGCTGGAGTCCATCATCCCCTGGCCTTGGAGTGCTTCTGGAGCCAAGCAAGCCTGCAGCACACGAAATCTGAACACGCTCCACCACCAACATTGGTTTCCTTTCCTTAAGAGGCAAAGAAAACAGCTCTCATTTTATTTTCAGGGCGCGACAGCGGCTGGCACCAAGGAAAACAGAGGTGGAAATATTTTTCTAAAGCCCTTTTCCAAAAACATTTGCCATCCTCATGCTGGATGATGGACCTTGTCCACACACTGTGTGATTCAGGGATTTCACATCTCTGAAGCAGTCAGGAGTCAAACATTTTCCAGCCCATATTTCTTCCAATCAATTACCTGCCTCTACTGGTCACAGAAATATTAGAAATCCTACAGTTCCTAACTCTTAAGGTCCAAATACATCATTTGAACACGTAAATCTGCTGAGACAACATGCACCTTCTCCTCCATCCTAAAAAAGGGCTCCTGAGGCCCATGCAGCAAACTCCTAGGCAGCAAGACCCGTTGACATGGAAAAGAAACAATATCAGAGTGCCCCCTATGTTTATAATTATAGCTTTAATAACATTCCACCTCCTTTCTCATTTTTCCTCCAGGTTCCATTTTTGGCCTGTTCTCAGTGACAGCCTCTCTCACAGGCATTTCCAAACTACAGCAAATACTTTGGTGAACTATCAGTTTCACTTACTCCACACAGAATTTTTACTTGATGGTAGCATTTCTTTTTCCTGGTGGGGCTAAGAGTTATTCCCTCATAAAGAATATGGCACTTAAAAGGATAAGTGCTCTCAGGGAGGTTTAGCAGGTTTTAGTCATCCAGGTACACACCCATCTGTTCACTTTTCTCTGGAGTTTTTGATGGGTTAAAGTTTTACGTGGACAGAGGAAGGAATGACAGGATTGAAGTTTTTTAAGCTGGAAGATTGTAGAGTAAATTAGGGTGGAATGAAACAGCACTGCCAAGTCCAAGGAAAAGTGAAGGCTGCACAGAGCAGACTCAATCAATAAATGATTGATCAGGTGTTTAAGCAGGAGAATGCTGAGGATGGGGCAAGAACTCCTAAGGAGCTAAAGCTGGTATTGCTGTAAGGTCCCTGCTGCTGAAACCACTCACAAGGCAAAGCAAAGCACTTTGTTGATATAAAGGCTCTGAAATGCTCCAGTTATAACCCTCAAGGGCCAAGTTCATCATTTTACTGGAGAAATCCAGTAAAGGAAGATGGATCTTTTCCTCTTTTTAAAACAGGGTTCCTTGAGCCTATCTCACACTGCTGTATACCAACACCAAAATACAGAAAATGCCAAGTGAAACCCTTGTTCACACAAATTTTGACAAACTCTCACTACAAAACACCAACCAAAGCAGATCACAATGGATTCAGGAAAGGCTGGCATGTTTTTAGAAAACCAGCCTCTCAAACCACACTTTACCAACCACTGTGGAACCCAGAAGTTATGAATATGAAACAAAACTCTCCAGGTAGGTTATCCTCCCTCTGTTTGGGCTCAGACTCCTTGCCCTCTCCTCAGACATGCCTGGAGACAGCCTGGGCATCCAGCCTGTAGGAATGCACTGCTTTTCCCACAGGGAATTTCTGTGCCCTCCAAACTGGGTGGGTAAATATTCCCTAAATAAAAACGATCTGTCGATTGTGCCGCAGATGTAAAACAAATCAGGCTGGAAAAGAGAGATCACCCAGATCTACCCACTTCCAGCAGCTTTAAAAAAAGATCCCTTTTCCCCCAGGTGCAGCCTCTCTGGAGGGTCCCAAGAGGGATGGGAGCAGGGGCACATCTCCTACATCCAAAGAACTGACACTCCAACAGCATCCAGCTGCTCTCTGCCCCCATTGCTTCCTTCCCAAATATAACCAGCTATTTACCCCATATCCCTGAACTTAATAAATAGCTGGGGCACTATTGGGTTTGGTTTTTTTTTTTTAGGAAAAAGAGGAAATATCAGAAAAAAGAAAGAAGGAAAAGAAGGAAAAGAAGGAAAAGAAGGAAAGAAGGAAGGAAGGAAAGGAAGGAAAGGAAGAAAGGAAGAAAGGAAGGAAGAAAGGAAGAAAGAAAGAAAGAAAGAAAGAAAGGAGGAAAGAAAGAAAGAAAGGAGGAAAGAAAGGAGGAAAGAAAGGAGGAAAGAAAGAAAGAAAGAAAGAAAGAAAGAAAGAAAGAAAGAAAGAAAGAAAAAGAAAGAGAGAAAGAAAGAAAAAGAACAGACACAAAATTAAACAATCTACCTTAAAATAAACTCCACAGTATTATCTGTCTCTTGTCAAAAAGTTATTAGGGAATAAAAGTGACAGACTGTCTACTAAGATACATCCCATGACCAAGTGACACACCTAAAACTTGTCAAAGACTTCCCTCTGTTGATGTGTCTGCTTATCTTTAGTGCCCACATGTGTTACATTACTGTATATTCTTGGAGGTTGGAAGCTCTTGATTTATTTGTTGCAGGGAAAGAATCCTTCTTTCCCCCACCTGATTTCACCTTTCTGATGTGACAGGGCTTTGTCTGTTCCTCACATAAACCAGAAAAGTCCTCGACTAAAACCAGACTCCATGTAATTATTTTCCCTTAAAAATAAAGCCAATAAAACTGGCAAATGTGAACAAAACTGGAACTGATCTATCAAAGAACTGTAAACAGATTTTCCTCCAGCGCACATTCCTCACGTTGAGGAATTACTACTGGTCAGTATTAAAACCAGACAAATGGTGTGGTGCTTTGGTGAAAGGGGGGGATGAAACAACTCATGTGGACAAGTTACAGAAATGGATAAATGGGACTGTGCTTCAGCCCAGACAGCAATGAGCTCCTGGGAACTCGGGGTCTGGTGTTGGGCGTCGCTCGTAGGGCCCCTACAGAACACATCCCACCAGCTCTGAAACACCAGGCTCAGACAGCTTTGCTTGAAAACTGGGCTTTGACCACAGCTTTGATGTGGTTGTGCACTGGGTATGTTCCCATGAAGTTTTAATTTTTGCTAAAACTGCAGGAGGGTGGAGCAGGGACACCAGGAGGGCTCAGGAGAAAAGCGCTGCCGTGGGGGCGATCTGGAAAGGGTGTCCTCTGCAGTGCAGCCAAAAACATCCAGAGAGATTTAAAAACTGTTTGCAGATGAATATCTGCACTTTTACCTGAGAAGGGACTTTAAATGAAAATTAAACTGAGCAAATAAAGCAAGGCACAGCTATTGAAATAGAAAGTGTATGGATCACGGGAAGGAGAAAAGAGCAAGAGAAATGCTTCACACTGGAAGGTGCACCCAGGAGGGCAAGGACACAGGAGTCTGAGTCTGAGCAAGAGCAAACTGTGTGTCAGAAACCAGTCTACACCACATCAGCTGGACAGATGGAGAGAGAGATCTTACCTGTTAACATTGCTAAGAGCAGATTCAGCACAAAAATACATTTTGTTTCTTCATTATCTCTTGTTGGGGACCAACTGAAACTCTCTTTTCCACACTGTATCTACTTTTATTTCCATTTGTCTCAATGCAACCTTAGTGATGTGATGGTAGCCCAACAACAGCAAAATGTTTCTTTCCCAGTGCTGTGAGGAATCCACAGCCCAGGAATTCCCTGCCTTCCCAGCCTGTTCCTCAGATCATCCCAAGACCAACACAGCATTGCTTCACGGAATTCCATCACCCATTGGTATTGAGTCAAACAGAAAAGAAAAATGCCTTCAGACATGAAGTGAAGAAAAATCTCTGGCCTTCCCAAAAGGAAGTGCAGCTGATCCCTAAGAAAAGCCTGGTCACAGAGGGTTTTGTCCTTTTTATATGGTTTAGATTAAAATCCTATCTGTCTCCACAGCTTTGATGAGAGTCTTGTTTTCCGTGTCAACCGAAAGCAATGAACTAAAACAAAGAACCTGACACATGTACATGTCTCCAATTTACAAACAACTGGCTGTTTCCATAGAAAAACCAGGGAACAAACTGAAATAACGCTAAAAAAATGAATTCCTGATTTTTTAATAAAGGCCACATGGTCCGCTTATGTGAGTGCAGAACTGGAGAGGCAAAACTGATCGATTTTACTCAAACACTGCCACTGATTTCATCTCTTCATCTCTTCATCCCAGTTTAAATTCCTGTGGAACCTGCAGGACTCACCTCTTACTCAGCAGAGCACTGGCAGAATTAATTATTGAGCATTTAATCAAATCAAATCAAACAGTGAATGAACATACTCTGATGTAGGAGTTCATGGAAAACACAAAGCAAACCCAACATTATCAACTGAATTTTTGTGGTTGAATGCAAATCTCTTATCTGTACTCACTGCAACCATTCTGTTCTGGGCTGCACACAAACTTACTTTGTACACCAGAGTCAAACACAGTTCAACAAAGCAGAAAATCAACAGGAACACCATTTGGAAGCTGGATATTACAAACACTTCTTCTGTGATTTTAACATCATCAGACTCCAGATTTTGCCCTGATTTGGGAATAAACTGATATTCTGAACTCCATCTAACAAATCCAAAGTGTTTGGATATTACAAACACTTCTTCTGTGATTTTAACATCATCAGACTCCAGATTTTGCCCTGATTTGGGAATAAACTGATATTCTGAACTCCATCTAACAAATCCAAAGTGTTTGGATATTACAAACACTTCTTCTGTGATTTTAACATCATCAGACTCCAGATTTTGCCCTGATTTGGGAATAAACTGATATTCTGAACTCCATCTAACAAATCCCACAAACCCAAACCCAACCTTGCCTCCACTGGGCACCACTATCAGCAAAAAAGTCACTGATCAATAATGCTGGCACTGTAAGTTCATGCAAGGGATAGTACTGGCAAAGGCTTAGGATGAGAGCTGAAAACCCATTTAGTTAAGAATATTTTATTCTGGAAAAGAACGTGGAAACAGAAAATAAGTTAAAATGATAAAGAGACCTGAATAGAAAGCCCGTGGTTATAAATGGAACGGGCGCTGTGAGCAGACAGTTCTGTACATCCACATCTGCTCCAGTTCAAAGCAGTTCATGTGAACCAGGGGAAGGAACTATTTTTTCCTTCAGTGCTGCAAACCTATCTGCAGTCTGGCCAGGGCACAGAGTGGGAAGAGGGGAGAAACCACCATCACTGGCTCAATCCAAGTTTCAACGAGATGGAGCTGCCACTAACATCTCTCCTTGCCTTTCCCCATCCCCTCTCACATTAAAACACACTTAGAAGAGAACAGCAACATTTGCAAACACTTGTGGCAATTAAAGCTGGGCTTTTTTGCTAAAACCAGACTTAACAAAAGCTCTGGTTTTGTTCCTCTGCTCCCAGATAGTTTCTGTTTCACAACTGTCCCTTCTGGGGCCACTTTGATGATAACGTGGGAAAAACAGGCAAGAACAGTCAAAGAGGGAAAGAAACATATAAAAATAATGGGGCTGCTCCAGGACTCATTCAGGTTCCACAGCAGCTCAGATTTCCTGCCTGAAACATTTTATCTACCCAGTTTGGTCTTTATTTCTGTAATATCCTCTTTTCTCCTTCTTTGGAAGCTTAAAGGTGAATTTTTTTTACAAAAGTAACGAAGAAAGTAGAGGCAAGAAAACTGTGGTGCAAAGAAACAGAAAGAGCACTCAGAAAAGGGTGAAAGCTGGAATTTGCTCCCTGTTTAGGTCTGACAGCAACACCATACTGCAGAGGAAAGGAAGACACTCCCCTGTGCTAATCTGGTCATGAAAAGCATTTATTTTCCTACTTACAATTATTAAACGACAGCACACATACAATGAGTGGGATTTAAAAGCTTTTTTTTTTTTTTTTTAACGTCAGGTTGTTCACATTGAGGTTGAAATATGTTTATGGGATCCCCGAGTTTATTTGAACACGAAACTTCCCGCAAACAACTCTGCTCCTGACGGAAAACGCGCTCAAGTCAGTCAATACTGAGCAATTGCTGGGCTGAAATCAATCACCAAGTCCCAGGAGCTGCTTCAGCTGGGTTTTGCTTTAAAGATTTCATGCTGTGACTGGCAAGGGGCTGAAATCCTCAACTACCACCAGACATTGCTCCCAACCTGGATGGCAAAGCCTCCACTGGAGCAGAGATGGTGAGAAGGTCCCCAAAAGGCAGAGATGTTCCACTTCAACTTAAAAATCCTTAAAACCCCTTCCACCAACGTGGGAAAGAAGGGGCAGGGTTGTGTTAAATGCTGCTTGTGGCAGGTGGAGGAAAGGCTGGGGAGGGTGGGAAGCTGCTGCAGATTTCCCTTGGACACAGAGGTGTGGAAGCTGTCGGGACACACGGGAGGGTCTCCTGCTCAGCTGCCCACTTTGCCACCAAAACCAGGGCTATTTGTACTCTTTAAGTGCTTCTCTGGATGAGGGCCAGAGGGCACAGGGAATTGCAGGACACAGCCCCCAGGAGCTATTCTTAGAAAATGTACTGAAGGGAGAGAAAAAGGAAAGCTTTCGTTAATTTATATTATCGAGACGACAGAGATCTTGTTTTGGAAGTGATGATCTGATTCTTTTAACTGAGAGCTTCTTAGCAAGATGCTACAAAGAGAAGCTTTAAAAATTAAATTATTTCATCTGCTATTTAGAAACTATTAGGCTTAGATTTGATTTCTATGTCTCTGGTATGTAACGATGCTTAAAATCTAAACCAAAACCTGCTTCTGCTCTTCCTCTGACAATTAGTAGATGGTCTCTGTTTTTCATTATCCAACTATTCATTTATGTTGTTAGGTGAGCTTAAATGGTTAAGATTAATCAAAAATACTTTATCACAACACACAAAAGACAAGTCATTAGGGCACTGTAAGAATGGTAGCAGTGAGCACAATTTTTCTTGCAGCCTCTGACTTGCCATTATTCTCAGTGTGTTTGAGGGAGAAGACTCCTTCTCAAAAGAAAATGATCAGCTGCCAATTCAAAAAACAAGCTATTTAATTTCCACAGTGGGATGGCATTCCTCAGTCCCCTCCAAAGTAAGCAGCAGGGTGATAATTGGAACTCCAATTGTGGACTGAGGAGCACCTGGAACAATTTTACCCTGTGGGATTTGGGACAGACACAGAGTGCTCTGCTTCTTCCACCCTCACCTACACCATGCACAAGGTCTTAACCCTGGACAAGTGTTCTCTTCTCTCAGCTGAATCCATTTCAAGTGAACTAAAATGACATTTCTTGTTCTCTGTTGCCTGTCAAACCCATAAATTCAATATATTCATTCTTGTCATATGCCAGAAGGTCTGCAAGTTGAATGCAGTGCAGAAGGAGTGATGGGCTCTCATGATGTCTCCCTAAAATTTGTGAAATCCTCTAAGAAATACCTTCTAAAGCACGTACAAAAGGGCTGGGACATGATTTTGGTGTTCAGCCTCCTAAACTGTCAATTGAAGGAGGATCTCCTGTGCATCCTTGAGTACAATTGTTCAGAAACAGGATCTGTTCCTATTCCAAGAGCCCAAACATCATCTCACACCCCAGGGCACACGAAGCCAAATAATTCTCCAAAATGACTGAATTTGAAATCCGTGGCACAGGAAGAGTTTTCTCTGTCAGGTGAAGTGTGTCCTGGCAAGGAACCTCAGGCTGCTCTCTCATGCCTTTAGCTGCTCTCAGCTTTCTGGCAAATGGATTATTGACAGCAATAAAGATGTAAAGATGAAATAACATTTCAAATCTATGTCCCTGTCCATGTCAAAGCTATACCCTGGAAAAAATATTGAGGGAGCCTGCAAACACAACCCTGCTAGTGCAGAGCTGACAGCCACAACCCCAGAAACCTTGAAATGAAAGTTAAGGATTACTCAATTCACACCTTCTGTACATTCAGTTGTGCTGATTTAAAAAAAAAAATGGAGTATGTGGACACTCACTCTACATTATTCTGTTTGCCACTAAGAGAGGTACTCCCAAGATATATCCTGGCAAAGAAAATGGTGCTCAGCATGTTTTAGCTTGGATTACTTGCCGTTTTTAAGGAGTGGACAAAATTACAGCATCTTCTGCTGCCATTTTACAGAGGCAGCCTTAAATTCCAGTTGGCAATCACCCAAAAGAGACCTCTACCTAAAATTCCTGATAACAGCCATTTATTTTCCAATTTGTTTGATTCAAAATTTATGGTTGGTTTGGGGCAGCAGCATGATGAACTGACTGTACGCCCTAGGAGAATAAATTTGTGAACATTCGTTGCTCGAGCTGATTAAAATAAAGTAAGTGTTGCTTTGGATGTTGGTCTGATGGACCTTAGGGAGAGTGTGAGAGGAATAATTAACTGGAATCTCTCCTTTATTACTTACCCCATTGGAGGCAGATGCAGAAAGCTGCTTTTCCCCCCGTGCTGCCCTTGCCATGTGTGAGCCCCCTGCAGCATCGTTACATACCAGAGACATAGAAATCAAATCTAAGCCTAATAGTTTCTAAATAGCAGATGAAATAATTTAATTTTTAAAGCTTCTCTTTGTAGCATCTTGCTAAGAAGCTCTCAGTTAAAAGAATCAGATCATCACTTCCAAAACAAGATCTCTGTCGTCTCGATAATATAAATTAACGAAAGCTTTCCTTTTTCTCACCCCCTGCAGCACAACCCCAGAGCCAGCCCTTCCCTCACTGACCCCAGAGCTGCAACTCCTACACCTGGCTAAAATCCTGGAAAAAGCCTGGCTCCACATCCTTACTCTGTGACTCAGGCTCCTTTCTGTTTATACTCTTGTGAGCTGAAGAATGATGATGACTAGTAGCTATACAGATAAATAAAGTATATTAAGTCACAGGAAGTAAAAAAGGGAAAACCATTAATTTATTTTTAGAAACCTGTTCTTGCCATTCATCAGAAGAAGAACATCCAAAAGTTTGCAGGGAGATACAGGCATCTGGATGGGGTTTGCTGACCACATTCCAACATTCAGACTGCACACAGAGAAGCCTTCTTTAGACCAGTCCCAGACTCAGTGCCAGGAACTCAGGACACAGACAATAATGGAGCAGTTCCCACTAGCAGGAAAGGCTGCTTCCACCACACAGCTGCTGGGTCTCCCCCTTCCAGTGCTCCTACAGCTGATTCCTCCCTCCACAGCCCCGTGGCACCAGCTGGTACATCCCAAACTGCTGTCCACACACCTTCCCATCAGCAGTGCCCACACCAGGTCAGACACTACAGAAAATGTCCCAAAATCCAGACTGCCTTCTCCACATGGACAGAGCAAGGTCCTGCACCTCAGATGGGGCAATCCCAAGATACAGGCTGGGCAGAGAATGGACTGAGAGCAGCCCTGAGGAGGTGGACTCAGGGTTGCTGGCTGATGAGAAGCTAAACATGAGCTGTCAAAGGTGTGCTGGCAGCCCAGAGAGCCAAATGTGTCCTGGTGTGCCACAAAAACAGCACAGCCAGCAGGGTGAGGGAGGGGATTCTGCCCCGCAGCACTGCAGCCAGCTCTGGGACCCCAGCATGGAAAGGATGGTGATGTGCTGGATTCAGTCCGGAGGAGCCCATAGAGATGCTCCAGGGGCTGGAGCCATCTGTGGGGCCAGGCTGGGAGAGCTGGGGTTGTTCAGCCTGGAGAAGAGAAGGCTTTGGGGAGACCCCAGAGCCCATTCCAGTGCCTAAAGGGGCTCCAAGAGAGCTGGAGAGGGCCTGAACAAGGGCCTGAAGTGCCAGGGTGAAGGGGAATGTTTTCAAACAGGGAGGGCAGATTCAGATGGGATACTGGGAAGGAATCCTTCCCTGGGAGGGTGCTGAGGCCCTGGCACAGGCTGCCCAGAGAATCTGGGGCTGCCCCATCCCTGGGAGTGTCCAAGGCCAGGCTGGATAGGGCTTGGAGCAGCCTGGGACAGTGGAAGGCGTCCCTGTGGGGTGGAATTGGATGATCTTTAAGGCCCTTTTCCAACCCCAAACCACCCTGGGATTCCATGACCACGCCAACGCCAATCAAACCCAAAGAGGTGATTAAATATGGAGCTGGATGCTCAACTCCCAAACGTGCAGCAGTGAACTCAGCACACCCACATATCCCCTTCTTCCCCTCCTCCTGCTGGTTTGCCAAAACAGCATCATTCCAACAGTGGGAAACCCTTCCAGGCCGACAGCGCCGCGCCGCCCTCGTGATGAATTTAACGGGATTTGCATAAAAGCTTCCATCTCTTGTGGCCCACAGAAGATAATTTTTTTTTTTCTGGGCAGTCATACCACAAGCATAAAGTCACACCATATTTTGAACCTCTGCCTTCCAAAATCCGGGAAGAATCTCAAGGCACCCTCATTGAGATGTCTTGTGGTGTGTGGGCAGCCAGGATGCCATAGTACAAATGGTCAGACATAAAAATACTCAGAAGGATTTTCTGTGGCTGGTAACGCTGCTCTGGAGAAGTGTCTGTCACCATCCTTGCTTCAAAGTAGTAAAAAAACCTAAAGCTTTGAATGATGCTTAGCCCTGGAACTTCCATCTTGGATCTTGTTTCACTTCTTAAGAAAAATTATAAAACTCCTACAAGTATCATGTTGAAAAGTAAAGTTTTAAAATGCATTCAGAGTTCATTACTTTTGCCTCCATGATGTCACTGAAATCACTATCTGCTCACTTTTCCTATTCAATTTTTAACAATGTGTCCTGAATCTGCTCTGAAAATGTAATTTGGTTGTGAGACTTTTCCATTTTTTCACTAATTGAATGCTGCTAAATGTATTTTTCTCTTCCCTGGACACATTTTCTCTTAGTAAACCTCACTTATCAACACACGGATCCCTATTGCACATTGCAAGCTTGCTCTGTGAGCAGGATATCAGCTGACGTCAATGAAGATGTACAAGGGGCACCAAATATTTTGCAATGTGTTTAGAAAACAGTTTTTTCTCATTTTAGTATGTACTCATCAGGATACAAATAGAGGGAGAGGTAAACCAGCAGGAGTGGGAGCCAGGAATACATAACTTGGATTGTTATAGATCACTGATGTCATGATAGAAGTTCAATAATTTACAGGATATGAAAAGGGCAGTTAATGCCTGCAAACCACTTAGGATTTTCATAACAGAGTTCAGGTTTTAAAACCCC
The DNA here is from genome assembly GCA_013400955.1 of Drymodes brunneopygia. Taxonomy (NCBI): domain Eukaryota; kingdom Metazoa; phylum Chordata; class Aves; order Passeriformes; family Petroicidae; genus Drymodes; species Drymodes brunneopygia. The sequence continues at coordinate 68,652 of VZTZ01002002.1, forward strand.
CTTGGAGCACGTACAGTTGTGTGGAAAAAGTCATAGGTGTTTGTGTCACTCTGAAAAAAGAAAAGGCACTGCCTTTCAGAGCTGTGTTCTGAAATGCCATCTCAGTAATTGTATACATTATTAATATACCACTGATAGAAATAAGAATGTACATCCAGGTTCTTGCACAGATAGAGGGCTGCCAAGAATAAATCAGATATGTAGATAAGGTAAGCAGGCAGAGATATTAAAGAGGAATGGCACTGGATCTGGTGTTACTGCTATCTTTCCATCAGTTCAAATCTGGAAACAGTTTCTGTAATGGCTGGAAGGACAGACTGCCAGCAGAAGGTTCAAAAAATGTGAACTGTGGGAGTCTGAAGGAGACAGCAAACACTGGCATGTGGGCCAGCCACAGAGGAGAGGCAGGGACAAGCCACTGGAAGGAGCAGAGGAAGCTGGAACACAGAACACTCGGCACGGCACAAAGGCACGGAACAAAGGCGAGGCGAGGACGGAGCGGGGACACGGGTCAGCTGCTGCAGAGAAAGGCTAAAGGATGCAGGGAGGTTAGGGGGCAGGGAGAAGGGCTGGCCCTCCCACCAGGATGTAGTAGTACTTTCAGAAATAGAGGGATGAGGGATACAAATCAAAGGCTAAACCAAATAAATAAGAGTCTATTTCCCTGGAGGGCGTGCGGGCTCGCCTAGGACGAAGCCGTGGTGACTAATGCAGGCCAGCACCAGGAGCTCTGCTTCCTGTGCACTCCAAGCCTCCCGAGCCAGGCAGACACTGTGGTTGTTGCTAAAAGCCCCACATTTACCATCAATTACCTCGCAGGAACAATGGAGGCACCACTATCTCTGTGCTCTTCAAAGCACCAGAACAAAGTGGCGCAGCGTTAGTGGCATTGCTCAGATCTAACAGCTGGCACAAGATGACTTAGCACCACTGAAAATAACCCCGTGACAGGGCCCCAGCAAAGCTGCCAACCCCTGAAAATTTGTCATTTGTAAAACCCCCTCCCCTTGGGATTTGTAGCTGGGCCAGAACTGCAAGTCTTGTCCCCATCTCCAGTTTGGCTGCCGACATGGGTGAGGTCGGGGAGGTGAACAACCCCCCGCCAGCTGAGCACCTTCTGCAGCCTCTGAAATCACACAGAGCTCTTCCATCCCACTGCTGCTAACCTGGCTTGTGTAATAAAGCATGAGGCTGTGAGCAGAAGGGCTTTCTCAGAATCCCTGAAAACACTCACAAGAACTAAGGACAGTGGTGACTTCCCTTCCTGGAGCTCACCAGACCACAGATGCACCTACCCAGTGACCCAACAATTCCACATGAAATGCATGTTTTGATAGTGTAGATACTTCAAATTCCCCATCATCTTGCCGGAGGACACTGCCAAGGACTTCAGACAGGCTTTCCTCTGGAGCCTGCTCGGTGCCTTTGGCTTTCCCAGATCTCATCCCTGTGCTGACTGCCCTCTGTGGCAAATGAGGATACAGCAGAGGGATCAGCCTTCCGAGGGCATGGGGCAGAGATTCGCGAGTACCTGGGCACCAGGGAGCAGGATGCTGAGCTCTGTGTGGAGGCTGAGGGGATCTCTTTCCCCAGGAGTCACAGACCTTGCTGTGCAGTGTGACACAAGCACCTCTTCAGCACTGTGGTCTCTGTGAGAACAGCTCCTTCCTGCTGGAGAGGTTTCAGTTCAGGAGTGCATCGTCTCGCTCAGGACCCAGCTGTGCCAGATGCCAAGCGTGTCCCAGTTAGTGCCAAGTCTCCCCAGTAAAACAGGAGGTGGGGCCAAACCTGGCATTCATCAGCCTTTCACACAGTAAAGACCTCAAGCTCTTCATGCTTGTCACAGCCCCTTCCTTTCTTCCTCTCCCCGAAGTGATCCTAATTAAAAGTGACCCTTATTTTCCAACCACAGCACGTCCCCAAGCATTTCCTTTTCTCAAAACTGCCAGAACCCAAAGGGTGCAATCCCAGTCAGAAGGGACATTTTTCCCTTCCTGATGCCAGCAAACACTGCTGCTTCCCAGGCTTACTCTGCTGCCTGCCTTCTGTTTTGGCACGTTGCTTTCCCCCCATATTTCACATCACACACCCGTGCAACCTCAGCGTGTGGCCCCGGAGCTCCGCACCCTCTTCCCAGCACATCCACCACACCTGACCCCACTGTGCCCCGTTTCCCACCACCTCCACACCCTGCCAGAGCTCCCAGTGGCTGCCAGGCTGCCCTGCCTGCTGCCAGCCTGGGGCAGGACAGGGAATGCACAAAGTCAGAGCCGCTACCCCGGCCGCGTGCACGCTCACTCCCAGGAATTAATAAGTTATTACGACAAATTAAAATATTAAGTTAATGATGTGCATGACTGCAAGTTACAGAGCTGGAAAAGAAGCCCTAATTAAATCAATACAGTTATTAGTCCCCTTGTCATCTCTGATTAATTATTAGCTTAATATCCTCCATCATTTTCACTGTTAATGGAAAGAGCTGCAGTGCTACCAGGGGAAGCTGGGCAGTGCACGCCAGAAACCCATGGAGATGTGCTGGAGCTCCCAGCTCTGGATTGAACAAGGTCTTACAGAGAAGAGGGGAAGAAACTTCTCATTTTTTGTGGTGCTGGTCTGACAACATTTAAGTTTGTTTTCCAAGGGGGCAGATGTTCGCTCAGGGGATTTTTGACTGCTCCAAAGTTAAGGGGTAAAGACTTGACTCCTAAAGCTGGGCTTAATCCCAGGCACTTGTCCCAGTGCCTCCAAGCATTTCTTTGTAGTGACAGGATATCACCATGGTCCTTTCAGAAGCCAATGTGCCCCTCTCTTGCTCCAGAGCCCACCCCAGTTGTGACCCTCACCCCATCCTCACCACACTCATTCCCCCAGGGCACAGAGGAGTGGGCACAGACTAAGCTGGCAGGCATCAGCTGTGGTGCCTGGCTCCTCAGAGCACAGATGTAGCTCAGGACACCTGTCCTTTCATGCCACCGACAGGGCCAAAAATAATGTGCTGAGGTCACTTTTCTCCCTGGTAGTGATAAGTGAAACAGTACTTTGGATGTAGGCAACAGATAATATTTACCCAGAGCTTAGGGGAGCACAGTTTCCCTTTTGCTTTGCTGTCTTCCATCATCCTCTCACTGTCCCCAACTTTTTCCTAACTCCCTGTAACGAGCAGGTTTCCTTTGCTGTCTGCAGGAGGATTTGTTTTTGAGTGTAAAAACTTCAAGGATGGGTCTCCACGTGTCTCTCCAGCAAGTTACAAAGCGAATTTGTACCACAAATGCTGCTATGTCATTAGACAGGAGTTTTGTCTCAGAAACAGCTTTTACAAACAAGCTCTTTTGGATAGGTTATCAACAGAAATACAAACACATGCTGCCGAGAACAAAACTGCTCCTTGAACTCATCAATGAAGCTGTTCATGCTGCTCAGGGGTGATTCAGTAAATTAAATAATGTCACTGTAAAAGACTGTGCTTCTCCAAGATAAAAAGCCACTCAAACGATTTCTCAGGACTCTCACCACCCTCTCGCTGCGATTACCTCGTGATAAATTGCCACCTGCCCCATGAGTAATGGTAGTTCCCAGTGCCATTTTATCATTTAGTCCTCCTACTGATATCTCTGTTAATCTACTGCCACAACACTTCAGCTTCCCATGCTCTACTTGCCTTCCACTGCAGTTGAGCAAAGTTTGAGCTCCTTATTCCCAGAAAGAAGTTAAGGTGGGACAACCAGTGTCATGCAGAAACCCTGTCCCCTGCTCCTTAGATATAAAGCCCACCTGTTCTGTGTCAGGCATTAAAGAAAAAGTTTCAGTTCTGAACCCTCTGACCAGCCTAGGTTTGATGAGTAAACAGCATTTCTTCTGGAAATGGGCTGAACTCCAGTGAAATATTTGGCCATTTAATGAGTAGGCTCTAGGATAACGGTTTTCGTGGGAATCCAAAAAGAGGGAGTAAAGAAAAGGGCTCCCCGCGCTATTCTTAGCTGCAAACAGCCAGATTTGGAATTTTGATTGTAAAGCATGGAATTTATAAATGGTGCCATGCTAAATTTACTTCATTTGTATACAATTCAGCCGGATAATCAGAAGTGTTCCAGTATGTTCCTGGTTAGCATCTCGGTTCTGGTTTTATTGTCTCCAAGCTGGTAGAAAAAAATGCGTTCAGTAAATAGTGTTTGCAAAATTCGTGTTCCAGTGTGTGCCCACGGAGGTTTTCTATACACAGATTTTATATAAATGCACATGTGGGTGCACATGTATGCACACCGACACTGAGCTGTGATTTATTTCCAGAGGGAAGCCAAGGAAATTCCCACCCCCTACCATTTAAACGATCTGCTCTTTGGCTCCAAACATTCTGCAACTTCGCAGCCAAGGAATGTATTTTCCCCTTCCAATATATATAATTTATTTTGCTGCACACATTAGTTAATGATAGCGAGACACATGATTTAGTCAGTTCTGTAAAAACATTACTGACAGATCCATTTCATTTAGTATGGTTTTTTTTTTTAGCTTGTCTTCCGCAGCACGGTGTGAATTAACAGCAGTCATCAACTCAAGGATTTGTCACATATACTTCTTACTCCGGCAATTTTTCATAATTAGATTGGCTTCCCGCGGTTAGACGAGCTTTTAATTATGATATTAATATAGGTTAAAAGGACTTTACACTGTTTTACGCTTCGCG
>VZTZ01002002.1:73523-85887 GCA_013400955.1 Drymodes brunneopygia
GGGACAGCGCGGCCGCGAAAGGTCAGCGCGCCCTGCGCTGCGGGAGCGCCGCCGCCGGGCCCCGCACTCGCCGCTCGCCTCGGCACCGCTGCCCCCCGCGCCGCTTCTTGTTCTTTTACCTTTTTTGTTTTTTAGGTTTCCAGAAGGTCCCGCAGCTTCCCGTTTTTCCCCAGGTGAAAAGGGAAAAGCGAGGCTGGGGGTGCTGCTGAAGCTCCGGGATCGCTCCCCCTTGCCCGAAGTGCAGGCTGGCCACTCCCTGTGTTTCTCACAGCCCCGGTGGGAAAGGTGACGAGATTCCCAGCTGGGAGAGCAGGGACAGGGTTCTCCTCCACCCTGCTGGCACAGGGGCAGCCAGGGCAGCCCGTATCCCAGGAAAGCTTCTTCTGCCAGGTCTGGTCTAGGAGGGATGCTCTGAGTGTCACCACAGACACCAACCAACTCAGGCCCTCAAAGAACAGATTTTTTAAACTTTTTTTTAGACATGTGAGGTGTAGAATAGCTAGCACCTGGTTTTACACCTCCTGCTGCGTGGCTACAGTATTTGTACAGGGGTTTGAATGGGACTTCAGGCCATTCCCCTTTCCAGTGCCCCACAGGGATTCCCTGGTCTTCTCCAAAGTTCCTGCCTGAGCCCGTGCTGTGCTGCAGAAACCCACTCAGGCAGACCTGACACAGATTTATCTGCACCATTCTCTGACTGTTTTCTCTCTTTTTTTAAATTGTAATCTCAGACCAGCACTTAACCCTCAAAAATGCAAAGCCAGGAGTGTGCAAGGGCTCTGTCAGAAGGAAAGAGGCTCAGCAGGCTTCCCAGCTTCTGGCAGGCAGCCCCCAAGAATCCCACATTTGCAAGCTCCTCTCACTGCTGTGCTCCTGCTGTACCCAGGCCCTTCCCAGTCCTCTTGCATCCAGGGAAATTGCAGGGACACTGCTGAGTGGCATCTTGCTGGTGGCACTCGCTCTCAGGCTGCAGATCATGGTCCTAATTCCACTCTGAATTCCCCTTTGCTATTGGGAATGTAGTGGGTTATGTCTCAGGCATCTCTGTGGGGCTGTTTTTCAGAGAATTGCAAAAGTCTTTCCTAGGTTGTTTGGGGGTTTGACAGGAGAGACAGAAAACACAGAGTGCTAAAGACATGAAGAAGGGAATTTATGCACATCAACTCTCCCTTTGTGGAATATGAGCCTGAGAGGCCCTGAGTCAGGATGGGTTCAGGCTACATTTCCTATCTTTTTTGCTCCAGTTTAACTTTTGGGCCGGTTTTGGGGACAGTATGGATGGGACTGTTTTTGAAGTGAACATCACTGGGTTTGTTATGAGCAGGGGAAGGGGAGAGTGGATTGTGTTGCACCAAAGCCTCGCTCACCAGCCCTTAACCCCCAGATCAAAGGCACTTGGGAACGTGCTCTTTTCCCTTCCCTTTGCCTGTAATTAATTTATTTTGGACAGAGATCCGCAACAGACCCAAGTGTGGGCACAGGACCAACATATATATTTGTTTTACAGATGTGAGACACAAAGAGAGATCTGGGAATGGTGCTGGGTTCCAGTGTCCTGTCTCATCACAAGCACAAGCTCTGTGAGCATCTGCTCGATAGAGCTGGGGTGGGAATTCAGCCTGGATGGATGCACAGGGCCTTCATCACTGGAGCCACTACATACCTTTCCTAGGGGCAACTCTTTACTGAAAGCCCAGCTCAGAGGCAGATCAGCTGATTGATGACATCATTTTGTAGCAGTTTTAGTCTGACAAGCCAGATTTCAAAAACTAGGTTTGTATTCCAGCTTCACGCCTGAAAAAAAAAATAAAGCTGACATTACTGCCTCGTTCCAGGTGTTTAAGTCTTAACGAGCAATAATTTATCTTAGTGTCCTGAAAATTAAAATATGTTAATTACCTGGTATCATTTTAGAAGATCCTGGCCTGACATGACCCAGATTTGAGTGGAAATGGAAAAGTTTCGGTGCACTGTGGAACCTGTGCTCCACCCAGCAGTGCTGAGAGGCAGGACAACAAATTCCCATCCCACAGCCCTCGATGAGCTCTGGCAGATCCTTTAGCTTCTTTGGAGGAGCCCATTGTTGGAAACTGCTATAAAGATAACGGGGAAACCACGAGTCTGGCCAGAGCCTGCCTGACTTCCATCCCCCTGAGCTGTTTCCCCACACTATTCCTTTTACCTGTCAATATTCCTCCTCTGCGTGGGCAGATGGGCTTTGTAATTGGGCTAACAAGGGCTGGACCACTCACCTGGGGTGACAGAGCTGAGCTGTGGGACTGCTCAGGCTCCAGCAGGCACAGAGGAAACATGATTTGTCTTTTCAAGAGCCCCACGAGCTAAAATAGGCTGCTGGGATGACAGGAAGCAGAGACTCCAGCTGCAGTTTTCTTCCTCAGCCCGTGATAAACCCAGCGTGCCATCTCAACACACACTTGTGAGAAGAACAGCAAGGGGATGGAGAAGCCTCTGTCTGTGCAATAAAACAAAAAAATGCTCTCCCAACAGTTAAGGAAGGCGACAGCGGGGCTTGGCATCCACACCTCCAGTGAGTGCTCTTGCTGGAAATATTTACAGTCTGTGAAATGGATTGTGTGCCTTCCCAACAAGAATAACGCAGCTCTGGGCTCTGTTTTGGAGCTGAGGGGAGGCTCTGGGTGCTGGGGGTGCTCCTGCTCTGGGGAAATGTCTGTGTGGGGCACCAGCCCCAAATGTCAAACCACCCACCCCTCTGCCTTGGAGATAGCTCTGTGTCACCCTGCTTTTTGCAGGGTTCCATGGTTGTAACTTTGTAGTACAAGTTCCCATGCATNGTTCCAAAGAGCCCTAAAACCAAAGGCAATGTGGGAAAGATAAACGGGGAGTGATAAGTCACAATATAAAAACTGAGGCATGCCCAGAGGAATTAGCAGATGGCAAGATTAAATGAACAGGATGAGTGCTTTTTCCATGTTTTTTTCCATGTTTTTTCCATGTAATGCACTGAAACCATAAGATTATTAAGTAAATTACTATATACTAGTAAATAGAACAGAAATACATACAAAATACAGAACACTGTTACATTGTTATGAGATACAAGTCAAGTCAGAAGCTTTTCTTTTTTTTTTTTTTTTTTTGAAAGGGATCAGAGAATTTAATGAANGAGGAGTTTTTCTTTTTTTTTTTTTTTTTTGAAAAGGGATGAGAAATATTTATGGAAAATACCTCCAATGGTGTCTACTGTACAAAGGAGTCTGGCTGTAATTTTCAGCTTAGCAAACTCTCAAATCTCTCATGGTTGGAGAGGGATTTGAGGGGAAGGATGTTCTATTTCTGATCCCCTTTCCTTGCTGCTCACCCCTGACAGGTCCTGGGTGAGGTGGACTTTAGAGGATGGCAAGTTCTTTTGGCTCTATAGCACTTGGCATTTATGCAGAGCTCTTGTACCTTAAACACAGACACTTTTATTTGTTTCCAACTCATTTAGATCTATTACTCCTGAGCGCAGTCTCTGCTTCTTTTTTAAAATTTTTTAAATGTTTTTTTTTTTTTTTTTNTTTTAATTTTTTTTTTTAATTTATTTGTGATTTAACATTTTGCAAAGCTCAGTGAGAAAAATGTTAGTGCTTGTAAAAGGTCATGTCCAGGAGGAGCAGGACCATTCCCTTTCACAAAACGCTTTCACCAGCTGCTGTCAGCCACGATTCTGGGGAACTCCCCGGCTTTTCCCATCAATGCTGCCCAAGTTTCCGAGTGTCGTTTTACAGGAGCAGCTGGAGCCACCTCCCACTTCTTCCCCGTGCAGTTTGCAGTGGAAGGGAACACCCTTCACCCAAGGGCCCCGCCAGGCCTTTGGGATGAATTTGGGATGAGTTTGGGAGATGCTGGAGATGCTCTCGGAGCGCCGGGGAGAAGGCGGGACCCAGCCCGGGTGAGTCACTGCTGCTCCCCGCTGCTCGGGGAAGGAAAGTTTGACAGCCCTGGCACAGCTGCACCGGCCCGAGGGGCGTGGAGGGAAACCAAGCCCACTCCCAAATTTTTTAAACCCTCTGCTGTTGGATCCAGTCGCCCTCTCCATCCCAAAGCTGATTGAACCGCAGCCAAACTGCTGCTGGTGTGAGTTTCCTTTTGGTGAGATGGGCATCATCCCTCTCCAGCTCGTGTGGGATTCTGGTGCTGTGCTTAAAGCTATCCATGCATTTAGTAAAGTTTTAGTATCCATGCATTTAGTAAAGTTTTAGAATCCATGCATTTAGTAAGGTTTTAGTATCCATGCATTTAGGAAAGTTTTAGTATCCATGCATTTAGTAAGGTTTTAGTATCCATGCATTTAGTAAGGTTTTAGTATCCATGCATTTAGTAAAGTTTTAGTATCCATGCATTTAGTAAGGTTTTAGTATCCATGCATTTAGTAAAGTTTTAGTATCCATGCATTTAGTAAGGTTTTAGTATCCATGCATTTAGTAAAGTTTTAGTATCCATGCATTTAGTAAGGTTTTAGTATCCATGCATTTAGTAAAGTTTTAGTATCCATGCATTTAGTAAGGTTTTAGTATCCATGCATTTAGTAAAGTTTTAGTATCCATGCATTTAGTAAGGTTTTAGTATCCATGCATTTAGTAAAGTTTTAGTATCCATGCATTTAGTAAGGTTTTAGTATCCATGCATTTAGTAAAGTTTTAGTATCCATGCATTTAGTAAGGTTTTAGTATCCATGCATTTAGTAAAGTTTTAGTATCCATGCATTTAGTAAGGTTTTAGTATCCATGCATTTAGTAAAGTTTTAGTATCCATGCATTTAGTAAGGTTTTAGTATCCATGCATTTAGTAAAGTTTTAGTATCCATGCATTTAGTAAGGTTTTAGTATCCATGCATTTAGTAAAGTTTTAGTATCCATGCATTTAGTAAGGTTTTAGTATCCATGCATTTAGTAAAGTTTTAGTATCCATGCATTTAGTAAAGCTTTCCCTAACCCCAAGCACTTCTTGCTATAGGGCAGGACAATTGCTCCATGGCCATTTCCATCAGACACAGCAGTGTGTGTTCCCTGCTCTCTGATCTGTGTGCCCAGCAGCAGCACCTACTGATTACCTTCATGAGCTGAATCTTCAGGTAGCCATGGGAGGAAAAAATCAGAATGGTTCTCACTGGTTTTCCTCATTTTTTTTTTTTTTTTTTTTTCTTTTTTTTTGTTTTTTTGTGTGTGTGAGTGTTGTACAGTCCAAAGCAAGAATCAGCCCACAGCATTTCCATCTTCCATCATGCCACAACCTGCATCTGTGGCTTTGGTCTTAAGCAATGAAGGTAAAAAATGAGATACAAAATGGCTTAGCAGAAGTTACCTCTAGAGCTTTAGTCACTTCAATCACAAAGAGGAGAAAAGGGTGAAGCATTTCCTTGTGACTCCACTTGCCACTCTCTGCATTTATAGGAGGCAGCATCTCCCTCAGCACACATTTATTCCAGGTGTTTACTGCGATTTCATTTTGAACCTGCAATGGTTTCACCATTTATAATTGAGGCAGCAAAGCCTTTTGTTATGAAATGCAGAGAGGCACTAGCCATGAGTCAGGTTAATGCTCTTTAAGTGGCTTGGGTGCTGGAAAGCTGCAGCCCTGTGTGCTGCAGTGATTTTACAGCACCCTGAGCATCCTGCACGCTCTGGCAGCCCACTGAGAGACAAGATTTTAACACTTCATCAACTCTGATGGGAGTTTTGCCATCAGCAGTGATGGTTTTCACGTGCCAGGAGCTAAATATTTCATATCCCCCTTCGTTATCAGCAGATATCCACTAAAACAGCTCCAGGTTTGTTATCCACTGGAGATTAGAGACCCTGTAAAGCTCAGAGTTTTGACAGAACTTACCAGAGGAGATGCTGGTTCTTCCAGCCCATCCACGAGGCCATCTGCTCACCAGGATAACAGAGGTCACACCCAGAGACACAACCCATGAGGTTTTGCTCCTTGTCCAAACCAGCTCCAAAGCAGCCAGGAGCCCAGACTGACCTCCCTCTCCTGGAAAAACTTCCCAAAAAGTAGCAAATCTCATTTAGCTTCCCTAAATGAGTGCAGACCTGAACCTACACCAGCACAGACTGTGGTATAACAGCAAAGAACCTTTTGCACAATAATTTGGATAATATTGCACTCATATAACTGCTTTTTCTGATTTGAATTACTAATTTGTAGCAATTAACTGCAAATATTGTAAGGCCTTTCCATGAGACATTACCAATGGAATTACTCATAGGACTGTCACTGAAATGTAGGTTTAAATTCTGTGCTTTCATATATTCAGTTGGAGCTGGTGGTTACAGCTTTTTGTGTGTTTGGCTGTTTGGTTTGTTTTTTGTTTTTTTTTTTTTTTAAATCCACCGTTTATCTCCAAGGTGTTTGTGGTTTAAACACGTGAATCACAAATGGAGTCGGGATCTCTGTGAAAACTCCCTGGAAACAAGAGGACAATGAGCTGAGAATCCAGTCCAGGGCTGAGTCAGAGGCAGGTTCAGAGAGATTCACCAATATTTTCCAAAGCACAGATACCCATGGCCTGCATGAGAAGCTCTGAGAGTGGTGAGCTGGTTAAAGGAAACAGCTGTGTTCACTTTTTCAGCCTCTGTGATTCTGCAGGACAGGTACTGAAAGGAAGGAACAGAGACAAAACTGAAGAAGGATGTTTCAAAATGCAATTACCTCCCTGAGACAGATCTTAGCAAGGGAGAGCATCACCTGCAGGAGCTGAGTCCTGGCTCTGCCCTCACGTGCATGTGTTTGAACATCACATGGATCCAGGAAGGAATAGAAATGTTTTTATACCGTGCTTTGAATCCATATAAATAAAATGATGCAGCGGTGATTGTTTCCTGGTGAGGCTGAGCACCACATACCTTCCTGCATTATATCTGTAAATATAAGTAGCCTGTCTATATCCAGATGGGTAATTAGGATTAACAAAGCCAGGCCATTTGTTACTGTACACAAATGTGCCATAAAAATGCACCAGTCACAGCACACGGTGGTGTTTGGAAAGCAAGCAGCCAGCACTGGGTGCTGTGATCCCACAGCCCAGGTCTCTGCTTCCCTCCAGGAAAAAATCAGGGTGGGAAGGCAGGAAAATCCAGAGGGGATGAAAAAACCAAGGTGACACAAAAACCTGGAGCTGTGGGCTTGGTTTAGTGATAAGAGGGGAGAGCTGGACCAGATGGGACAAAAAAAATGTGATAAAAAAAAGGGTTTATAAAGTCCTTTTGTCTTCTTCAGCCTGACTAATCCAAAGTCAAACTCCTCTGATGAGCTGTTGCCTCCTGTCAGGGGAGCTGTGACATCCAGGCCATTCCTCCAGCTCTAATGCCACCTTCTCCATCGAATCTTAATAAATCTTTTTAATTAAATTAATTTAATTTAATTCACTCAGGAGTGAATCTGCCATGGGAGAGTTTTTTTGCAGCTCCCCTCCAGACTGTCAGATCTGTCTGCAGGAGAAGAAGAAAGGGTGTCCCTCTGCTATTTTTGTCAGGACTGCCATGCAAGAGGAGTTTGCTTTTTCAGAGGTGAACTTGAATCACAGCAGCCTCTTGCTGGGCCACAGATGGAAACTGGGTTTGAGTGGGTTCAGGAAGTTTTGTGTGCATCATTTATGTAGGTCAAGGAGGGAATTGGACACATTCACACAAATTTCTGGTGATTCAGGCGCTTTCTTTCCAAAAGCAGCTCTTGAATGCTCCCTTTCAAAGCACAGGGCTTTCAACGTATGTCATGTTTCCTTGGCCTATTTTATCAGCTATTCCAGTGATAAAAACCAAGTCTTTTATATATATATATAATTTTTATAATTCCTTTCTCTTAGCAGCAGGCTGGATTCCCGTGGGAAGATGCCAGCACACACCCTGAGGATGAGGAGAGCAGCAGGGATGAGGTGAGGCCCTTGGCACAAGGTCTGAGAGGGACCAGTGACACGGGAGGAGAATTTCCAGTGGCTCATTCTGTGCTTCTTCCCAGGTACAACCTGCACACCCAACAGCTCACACACCTTAAAATACTGAAAACAAGTCCTCAGATGGCTTTCACCATCAGATCATAAAGAGCTTTGTTTAATTATTGATTATGGACAGTAAAGCTGAACAGAATAAAGAGAAGAACTCTCTGTGTTCTTTCTGGAGATCTTTAAAATCCTTTTAAAAATGCACTAATTACAAACTTATAAGTACCTTTAATTTATCAGTGGGTTTGGGAACATCTGGTCACATGTAAAAACAACCCTGAAAATTTACAAGCTAAAACTCTGTTTTCAATTCTGAAAAAAAGCTTTTAAAGTATCTTTTCCCCCCCTATGCCCTAATTTTCACACCTTTGTCAGGCAGAGTTATTTAAGTGCTTCACCGTGAATTTTGCATCTTAAAAGACACACAGATGTAATTGATCTTTATCACGTTCTTTTAAACACGAGGGGGCACCAAAAAGCCAGAGGAGCAAGATAAAAACGGTTCCCATGCAATAAATCAGAAAAAAACCTGTTAGAACTCTTGATAGTCTTGTCAAGTGAGACGAATTTTGAAGGAAAAAAAAGGAAAGCAATGCAATGTTTTATAATTCCTTCATCTGAAAGGACTGGGAAAGTAATCCCTGCCATGTGCATCTTTTGCTGCCTCATTCCTTTTGCTAGCTAGAATTTGGATTATTTCCCACCACAGATGGTTCTCAAGGAAGGTGGACTCCTGTGTCCATGGTTTTATAAAGGAGGAATCCAGCTTTGAAGCTAAAAGACACCAAGTGCCCCCCAAAATGCAAAGTTGAAACAAAGGACTGTTGATTTTAAAATTCTTTTATTACTACAGAAATATCAGTTATGCTTGTGTTAGTCAAATTTGCAGCCCTTTTCCTTAATAAAGGTGTTTCCTTAATAACACTGACTAGGAAGGAAGTTTTGATACATAAATTGAGATGTGAAAGTTCTTCATGTGTTGTGACCCCACCTGTTGAAATGTGGGTGTCTGCACATATAAAACGAGGGACATTTCCAGTGCAGGGGATGAGCAGGAGGGGAGGGACATTTCCCAGTGCAGGGGATGAGCAGGGGGGACATTTCCAGTGCAGGGGATGAGCAGGAGGGGAGGGACATTTCCCAGTGCAGGGGATGAGCAGGGGGGACATTTCCAGTGCAGGGGATGAGCAGGAGGGGAGGGACATTTCCCAGTGCAGGGGATGAGCAGGGGGGACATTTCCAGTGCAGGGGATGAGCAGGAGGGGAGGGACATTTCCCAGTGCAGGGGATGAGCAGGGGGGACATTTCCAGTGCAGGGGATGAGCAGGAGGGGAGGGACATTTCCCAGTGCAGGGGATGAGCAGGGGGGACATTTCCAGTGCAGGGGATGAGCAGGAGGGGAGGGACATTTCCCAGTGCAGGGGATGAGCAGGGGGGACATTTCCAGTGCAGGGGATGAGCAGGAGGGGAGGGACATTTCCCAGTGCAGGGGATGAGCAGGGGGGACATTTCCAGTGCAGGGGATGAGCAGGAGGGGAGGGACATTTCCCAGTGCAGGGGATGAGCAGGGGGGACATTTCCAGTGCAGGGGATGAGCAGGAGGGGAGGGACATTTCCCAGTGCAGGGGATGAGCAGGGGGGACATTTCCAGTGCAGGGGATGAGCAGGAGGGGAGGGACATTTCCCAGTGATGAGGAGGAGGGGAGGGACATTTCCAGTGCAGGGGATGAGCAGGAGACCCAGCATGGTGTAAAACCCGAGGGCAGAGCTGTGGTGGGAGGGAAGGTGTGGCAGGATGATTAACACCATCATCACCTCCTCCTGTGTGTCCCAGATAACTGGTGCATAAAGAGACAGCCCAAGGGCACAAAGGCCCAGCAGGGTCATCTCTGGCACCAGGGGGGCTCAGACCTAATCAACATCTTGGTCTGCAGCTGATGGGAGCAGAGATGAAAGAAAATTATTGACTAAGAGCCATGGTTTTACACCATAAAAGATACACGAGCTATCACTGAGGCAGAAGTCTCTTACACCCCAAAAGTGTTTGAAGCTTCTCCCCAAAGTTTGGATGCAGGCTTTGTGGTTACTTTCTCGAGAATTGAGAGGAAGGATATTTGATGTGCTGCACCAGCAACTGGATGGTAAGATACATTGAATCCTAAGCTTATACCATTTCTTCACTAGCTGTTAAAAAAGGTACCATTCTCGTGCACTGTATATTAACTACTAGTAGTCTTTCTATTTTGTTTTATTCCTGTGCAGTATTGGTTTACTTTAAGTCTTATGTCTGTTAATTTCCCCATCTATTAATAAATGATTTATTCTATAATAGACAGAATCAGTCATCTTTAAAAGAACTCATACACGAGAGTGGGTTTTGGGGTGCTGGTTACCTCAATAATGTTATTACCTACTGCCAGAGGCCTGGGCAGGGGGCAAGGACTGATTTTAACTCCCACATCCATTGATGCCAGAAGGGCCAGCTGGGCACTGCTCCATCACCTTGGTGGCTGCTGAGGCTCCCTGAGCCTTTCCTGCCCCTCTCAGGGTCCTGCAGGGCTGGGTGTGTGACAGATCACTGCAATTCATCCTCCTCCATCCTCCTGCTGCTGCTCACAAAGGGCAGCACAATCCAAAGCAAAGCCACATTTCAGTGCAATGAATGAAAGCAAGGCTCCTCTGGGTCTTCAGGGAATGGCTTTGGCAGAGTGTTTTTCTTTCTAATTTATCTGAACTTTTCCTTTTTTTTTTTTTTTTTTTCCCTCCTCTTTGACTTCAGATATGGAAGGTTTCCTCCTCCCAAGGAGTTTCCTGCTTTCTTAGGTGCACTCTAGTTCTCCCTGGATTTTTTTATTTCCCCCTAACTCTCAAGGCAATTATCCATCTAGCCCTTCCCTCTTCCCAGTCTAAACAAACATTGGCAGAAGGAATTTTCAAAGGAATGAACACTTTCCAGGTCAACATGAGGTCTCAAGGGAGATATCCCTAACTGAGAGCACGTTCAGGTGGATTTCTGTAACAGTCCCAAGGAGTAAATACTTTCTTTTTTTGCAAGTGTTAAACTGTTTTGACTCACTTAAAATCCCAGGTGAGCCCTGTATGGAGTTAAAATGTCTCTGCTGTGTAGTCAGACCATTCACAGGTCGATTATTCCATCCATGAGATGATGGTCCAGGTATGAAGTTTCTGTCATTGTGCTTGGCAAAATGGTTCTGCAGTGACACAGATCTCATGGTTAAGATTTTCCCGATAGCTGGCTGTGTTTGGACCTGCACAGAGCTGCTTTTCCCATTCCCTGTGTTCCTCTTGGTTATGGACTCCCTGTTCTCTGCTGTGTTTGTTACCAGTTTAATGAAGGTAAAGCTGTTTATAAACAAAATTTTTGTTTTTATTTTGGTGTCCAAAATGAGAAAACTCTTTGGGCTTTGCAAATATATGCATATATATAGAGAGAGAGGATGTGATGTGTTCTTTAAACCCATCACAAACTCAGAAGGATCCCCGTGACTCAGAAATGGATTTGTGAATAAAATACAGACCAAGGGAGTCAAGAGATGTGAATCCTTCCCACGCCATCACCTTTCTTGTGAATATGAGTCAGAGGACTTGTCTGTGCTTTATTCTCATGTGTAAATGTTTGCCTTCTGCATTACTGACCACAGACCCAGCTATGAGGGACAAACCCCATCACTTCTCAAAACTGAGACCAAAGCCTGGCTTTTCCAACCTTGACATCAGGGGATGCACGCACCAGCCCTTGAAATCAGGGGACTCTCTGAGTTAATGAAGTTTCTGGGTGTGTGAGGGGCTTTTTATTCAATCACTTAGCCTTTAATAGGTGTTGGGATGGAGGAGAGGTGAGGAGCACTTTAGTTTAGGAGTGTCCAACTGTTGCCTAATCCAAATTTTTGTCTCTTTTTACTTAATTCCAAAAAATATGAGAGGTTCTGCTTTCCTTATGCCCCAGGTCTCCAGGCATGTTTATGATGCAGGCAATCCTGTGTGTGTGTGTTGGTTGCAGCATTAATTCCTGGAGTTTTGCTGCACAACTTCTCTTCAAGCAGAGCTGCTCCTGTCTGACACTGCTGGGACATTAAAAAAATCAGCTCCTTCACTAAAACTGAGCATCATCACCTGAGGCTTTTTGTTCAGATCTTCAGTGTGATGTGCTTACTTTTGGGGGGATTTATGTATTTATGAGAGGGGGGAAAAGATGAGCCAAACACAGTTGCAGGAATAATGATCCCCCCAAAAGTAAGCAAATCACACTGAAGACCTTCCCTAAAACTGAGCATCATCACCTGATGCTTTTTGTTCAGGTCTTCAGTGTGATTTGCTTACTTTTGGGGGGGGCTCATTATTCCTGCAACTGTGTTTGGCTCCTCTTTTTCCCCCTCT
>VZTZ01002002.1:86385-103411 GCA_013400955.1 Drymodes brunneopygia
TGGGATTTTTAACCTTCACACCAAATGTCTGTCATCCCAAAAGCTCTCTGGGATTTTTAACCTTCACACCAAATGTCTGTCATCCCAAAAGCTCTCTGGGATTTTTAACCTTCACACCAAATGTCTGTTTTTTTATCCACCCACCATTCTTAATACATCTCCCTCAGAGATATGAATTGACTCTCTGGGGATTTGGAATAGTGGATTTAAGGAAATAAGGTAGTCCATGCTTGATAATGAAATTAGACAGAGATTGTGGCTCCACCAACAACTGTTGGTGCCAACATTGGCTCAACCCAGGCCTCCTCCTGTACATGCAGGGCCTTTGATTGCTGCACTCACTCCTTCCTCTGAGCTCTGGTCTTGGAAGCCTGTGAGAAACAACCCAGGCAACTCATCTGAATAAGGAAAAAAAGAAAAAGAAGATTTGGGGTTTTGTTCGGTTGAAACAATTCCTCAAACAATCTTTCAGTGACAACACACATGTTGGTGATGGCCCAGAGCAGCTGGGAAAAGGGGAAAGAGTTCCTTATAAAATCCTAAATAACCATGCTGCTGGGTGTGGCACTACAGCCTGAGCTGGAGTCAGTCACAGAAAAGTCAAAACGTGGCCCTTTGCAAATACTGAAACTTCTAACACCATGAATGTCAGGTCTGATAAAAGTTCCTTTCAGGCAGCAATGAAAACTTCTTGAACTTTATTTCATTCACTCTGTCAAATACAGCATATAGTGTTTCAATCAACCTGAAATAAAGTGTTCTTTCCAAAGCACAGAACTTTTCCTGCAGACAGGAAATTCTCTTACTAACCAACCAAGTAGAAATAAAGTCAAATGATGAATACAACCTGGCTTTCTTGCTGTTACATTTAAATTTCCACCCAAGACAATTAAAAAAAAAAAAGGAAGAAATTGTACCTTAACCTTTCCAAACTGCAAAACTCAAGCTCAGAATTAAAGCTTTTGAGCCATGGTGATGTTTCCTTTCTGTGCTGTGCAGGTGTGCTGCAGATTTCCCCTTCATGTTGCAATACTCAATTTGTATTGAGGAGGAAAAAGGAACTTTGGTCTGCAAAGCTGAATTTCTCCATCAGCTCTGGAGCTGTCCTCTAAAAGGAATTAGTGTTTCTAGAAGGAATTAGTGTTTGATGCATGCAAAATGCAGCAGCAGCTAGAAACCTCGGACATCCTAGATAATAAAATCCACCAGGGAATCAAATTAAAATCAGAAATAACCTGAGTGGAGGAGTGCACAGAGCTCGTGAAACTCCAACCCATTTTTCCATCCATCCCTTCTCCCCACCTCCTCCGACTGGCACCAGCACACAGGACTCCATTTCCAGTGACAGAGGGAAGAGCTGCCTCCTCCTCAAGTGGCTCTGCTTGCATGGCACACTGTGCTGGAGACAAAACCAAGCCCTGATAAACACAGCTCCTTGCCTTTGGAGAACCTGGCTGTGAAAAAGGGGAGGTGTCAGAGCAGCTTCAGTGCTCTGGGTGTGGCTGTGCTGTTATTGAACATCAAACATGCAGCTGGTGAGAGAAACCTCGTCTGGCAGAGCTGTGCCAGCATCACCCTGAGCCTGGCAAAGCTGGAAAGATTATAACAGCTCTCTTGGTTTTTGTCAGGGTGGAGGAAGGCATCCTTTCCTCCTAAAGGCACTCGTTTCTGGGGAGTGAGCACCTGCTGGCTGAAAGGTTCAGTTCAGAAGCTGAGAATAAAATCCTGGGGATGAATTTCAGCTGCTTGGGCCTGGTTCTGGTGCCAAGGAAGGCTGCAGCAGGATGAAGGGGTAACCAGGAATGGCACCTATTGCACTGCTGGCTACCAAAGAAACACTCAGGCTTCAGAGCAGCAGTTTGAACCACCAGGCAGCACCACCCAAAAGGGGCCTGCCCTTTTTTATTCTCTCATTTATATACCTTTCTAAAGACAATCATGGATTGGTCCAAGAGGTTACCACCTCTACAAGTTCACAGGATAAAGACATGGTCAATCATCTTTCTCCGCCCCAAGGGAAAGGAATGAAAAACAATCTAAAAGTTCCAAACAATCTTGGCCAGTTAGGAAAACAAGGACTGTGTTTCTAGAAAATGCATGGGAACTTCTACTACAAAATTACAAACATGGAACACTGCAAAGAGCAGGGGGACAGGCACCACCACCAGGAGAGCCCACAGGAGCTCTGTTCAGCAGCTACTGGGCTTGCAGGGTGACAAAAATGTAGAAAAGAGAGATGTGTGGTGAGGGCTTTGTGGTTTGAATCTCTTCTTTCACTGCAGTGATCAAAAGCAGCTCTGGCTCAGTCAAAAGCTTTAATGCTAAGTGGGGATAGTAACAAATAATTAAAAAACTTTAGAATGCTGTCAGGCAATCTAATGTTTAAGTTTTGATAAGAGGCTAAAGCAGCAGTTTAAGAGCTGCCTAGTGTAGGGCTTAAGTATTTATGTATATTTTATTAGCATCCATTTTATAATTAACAAGATGTTATTGTACCAGATGCATGTTTATAAATACCACCAGACCCACTGTAGCACCAACTTCTCTTGTGTGATAAATATTGACGTGTTTGTCTTAGAAAATGATCTCTTTTGCTTTGGAGTCTTTAATTAGTTCCGCTTTCTGTCATTCCCTGGAATTGATTTTTGTGTGTTTACTCTTTGGGAACTGTGTGTACAATCCTTGCATAGCTGCCAGAACTTGGGTGATATGTTGTTCATCTCTGGAGCTTCGTTAAAGTGTTTTGAAAAGCGAAAAACAGAGGTTTCTATAAATCTGCCAGACAGTTTGTAGCCAGTTTTGTTATTTTTTTAAATTTTTTTTTTTTTTTTGTAGAAGCTGAAGAAACTTGGAAATGGGCAGGAAAAGTTTAAAAGTGTTTTCTTTAACAGTTTGAAACATCGTATTTCATGTTGCTATTATAAACAGTGAGATGCCCTGTTCCCTTATTTGGTTAAAAAAGCAGACAAGCTATATGCCCTGGGTATTCTGCCTTTAGGACCCTTTTTTTTTACAACAATTATTAATTACAGTGCATGCTGGTTGGCATCCCATATTGGTGCTACTGAGCTGAGAAGCCAAATATTGAAAGTTTCTGTTTGAAGGTTCCGTTCGTAACCCCCCCTCTGTTTGGATTAAGAGCAGAATGTTTGTGTGAATTTTTTTGTGAAAAAGTCGAGCTTCCAATGTTTAATGGAAGTGGTATTATAACACAGGCCATGTCTCCAAAGCCCTCTCAGAGTGAGCAGCAAAACAGTTTTAAATGCAAACATATGTTTCATAAACTTTGGTTTATTTAACTTTTTTTTTTTGTATGAAGAGATGAATTTCACAGCTGACAGAGTCAAAATTAGGCAGCATTTTGTTCAACAAGCATTCCATCCTGAGGGGCTTTTTTAAGATTCACAACCAAGATTTCTATTTATCTCAGATGACACAACACCCAGTGACTGGAAGTCTAGTCTGTGTCAGAATTCTCACATTGCTCTGCATCCCATCTTCCAGGTTGGTTATCTGTTGCAATCTCTGCCTAAATTTAGCATTTAAAAGCTTTGTGCTGGCCCACAGTGCTCAGACATGAATCACCACCCCACTTCCCCACACAGTTATGGCATTTATTCAGAAGGAGTTGATCTCACACCACCCCGTGCCACAGCTTGCCCAGGAGCTGAATGGAAAGTCTGCTTCCAAGAGGTGCTAAATTACCAAAAAGTAGGAATGTCTTTAGATGGACTTGTTTTACATGTGAAAGTGGAATGGAGAAAAAAGGATTGTAGAAGATGCCGGAAAGATAATTTGCCCAATTAGACTCTGCTCATCCAAGATCCATTCAGAGCAGAGTCTGCTGTGCTGAGAGCAGAGGTGCCTCTATCACTCTGGAGAGAATTAAACTTCAGATTTTAAGAGAGTCCTTTAATTTTTCTGCCTGGCAGCTTTTCCAGTAGCTGGTACTAGATGCAACTAAAGAGTCCAGTTGGGAATTTTGCACCTGGAGTCACCAAATTCTCACCCTTGGGTGGAAACTGGAAGACTAAAGGGTCACGTGGAGAACAAAATATAGCAAAATATTAGGCTGTGCTTTTGTTTGGAATGTCTGGAAAGGTGTCAGTGTGTGGAATCACTCCATCTAGGAGAGGCAGAATTCACCCTTTGTCATTCCTGTCAAATGGGAACAACCAGTAAATGCAAATATTGATCTAAAATCTGTCCATGCACTGCACATAATCAGCAGAATGGTCCATTACATGAGTACACTTCACATTAATAGAGTTCCAGGGATTAATGAGATTAAGAAATATCACATTGGGCACAGTCTGTTCTTTCTCTTGAAGCTGTGAAATTAGTAACAGTTCCCTTGGATCCCATTCCAGATCCCATTCCAGATCTGGAACATCTCCCTTGGATCCCATTCCAGATCCCATTCCAGATCCCCATCCCAGGGCTGGAACATCTCCCTTGGATCCCATTCCAGATCCCATTTCAGAACTGGAATGTCTCCCTTGGATCCCATTCCAGAACTGGAACATCTCCCTTGGATCCCATTCCAGATCCCATTCCAGATCCCATTCCAGGGCAGGAATACCTCCCTTGGATCCCATGCCAGGTCCCCATCCCAGATCCCCATCCCAGGGCTGGAAGATCTCCCTTGGATCCCATTTCAGAACTGGAAGATCACCCTTGGATCCCATTCCAGATCCCCATCCCAGATCCCATTCCAGAACTGGAACATCTCCCTTGGATCCCATTCCAGATCCCATTCCAGAACTGGAACATCTCCCTTGGATCCCATTCCAGATCCCATTCCAGATCCCCATCCCAGGGCTGGAACATCTCCCTTGGATCCCATTCCAGATCCCATTTCAGAACTGGAATGTCTCCCTTGGATCCCATTCCAGAACTGGAACATCTCCCTTGGATCCCATTCCAGATCCCATTCCAGATCCCATTCCAGGGCAGGAATACCTCCCTTGGATCCCATGCCAGGTCCCCATCCCAGATCCCCATCCCAGGGCTGGAAGATCTCCCTTGGATCCCATTTCAGAACTGGAAGATCACCCTTGGATCCCATTCCAGATCCCCATCCCAGATCCCATTCCAGAACTGGAACATCTCCCTTGGATCCCATTCCAGATCCCATTCCAGATCCCCATCCCGGGGCTGGAACATCTCCCATGGATCCAAGGAGATCCATCTGTCCATGCACTGCACATAATCAGCAGAATGGTCCATTACATGAGTACACTTCACATTAATAGAGTTCCAGGGATTAATGAGATTAGGAAATATCACACTGGGCAAACTGAGCAGTCTGCTCTTTCTCTTGAAGCTGTGAAATCAGAAATGAATCCAGGCTCATTCTTTGGTCTCAGACTAAGATTGCAATGTCTGCAGGGGAAGGAAAAAAAAAACAACCCTATAACAAGCAGCTCAATGCCACATGAGCCATTACAGCCATGGTTGAGATAAATTATGACTGAAATTTAGTGGAGTGAATAAAATCTTCCAGACACTAATCCAAGATACCCCAAAACTTATAGCATACACTCAGAATTATATCCCCAAATTTGGGCTGGTTTCCAAGGTTTATTCAGCACCTGTCTCTAAGTCTGACCATGCAAAATCCAAACCTCACAAACTAGAAATATAATCAGGTTAAGCAGATAGATCTTTTAATTTGGATTATGTATGTCTAGCAGGATGGTCTTAATAATTTTTATGTGCACCAAAACTGTTCCAGAATTAGCAGAGAAGGGAACAACTGAATGGAAAGAAAATGTTGTCAAGAGAGCAGAGCTTGATGAGGAGAGTTCTGAATTAGTTTTGTCAGCAGCATTTCTGGCTTCTGAGAATCTGAAGGGTCTCGTTTCTGAGATGTCAAGCCAGCAGTGGGGGAGTTGCCAAAAATAAAAGACAACTTGAGAATAAATATAAATCCCATCTAGTTCAGAAGAACTCGTCATAGGGTAAGAGTTTCCCACAGGACTGAGGGAAATGGTCCTTCTAAGGACGTTTCCGTTCCGGAGGAATCCCCCGTCCAAACGCCAACGTGTTGTCACACAGCCACTGCCTGCAGCTGCCAGAAAGAGTCCTATGAGAAAATGACTGCCCTGACATTTCCTTCTGAGGTCTCTTCTTTCTCATTTTCCAAATGGAGAGCCTCTGCCTGGGAGGGTGAGTCAGTGGCACGAGCGGGATTCGTTGTGGTGTGGGCTCTGAGGTAGAAACACAGCTTTTCCATGGATTTCTGGATCCCATTCCCTACTGCTTTATCCAAATACCCTCCAGCAGTGTTTAACAGGACTGACACCTGCCATGTGCCTGCTCCCTCCTCTCCTTGCCAGGGGGAGAAGTGGGAACAGTGGAGTGTGTTTAATAACCCACCTCCCTGCCCAACGTGTGCATTAAGGCACCCAGAGCTCTGCATGCAAATTAGGGGGAGATCAACATCCCAGACATGCTCCCTGAACTTTGTCTGGGGGGTTGGGAACATTTGGGATGTCCCCAGCTGCCTGGGAAATCAGCAGCAGATGGGGAGACATGCAAGGGAGTGAGTTCTACCCTCATTGTAGAGCTCCACCACACCAGGGGAGGACCCTGCATCACCCTGGCCAAAGATGTTTCTTGTGTTATTAACAGCAGCTGAGAATTAGGAGTTACCCTTGAAAATCCAGGAGCATTTCTAAAATCAAGGCAAGCTACAGGCTTGACTGACCAATTGTAAGAGCATTAAAATAGAAGTTTTTGACTTCTGTCAAAACATAAGATGAGCAGTGCTTTGAAAACACCCAGGTTCCAGAAAACAGTGCATATGAAGGAGCTGCTTTACAGTATAAATAGACTGAATTAAAGTAATCAGATTTGTGGGAAGTGGGTATAAAATATGATCATATTCAGAATGAAACTGTAAGAAACCCAGCCTGTTTTGCTCACAGGCTACTCAGGATTCTTATGCTCGCTTTGAAGTGCTGGTCCATGGGACTTTCCATGTCTTGATTCTCCAAGGAATCCCAAAAGTGCAGCAAAAGCTGCAGGGAAAAAAGGACAGCAGNGAGCAGAGCTTGATGAGGAGAGTTCTGAATTAGTTTTGTCAGCAGCATTTCTGGCTTCTGAGAATCTGAAGGGTCTCGTTTCTGAGATGTCAAGCCAGCAGTGGGGGAGTTGCCAAAAATAAAAGACAACTTGAGAATAAATATAAATCCCATCTAGTTCAGAAGAACTCGTCATAGGGTAAGAGTTTCCCACAGGACTGAGGGAAATGGTCCTTCTAAGGACGTTTCCGTTCCGGAGGAATCCCCCGTCCAAACGCCAACGTGTTGTCACACAGCCACTGCCTGCAGCTGCCAGAAAGAGTCCTATGAGAAAATGACTGCCCTGACATTTCCTTCTGAGGTCTCTTCTTTCTCATTTTCCAAATGGAGAGCCTCTGCCTGGGAGGGTGAGTCAGTGGCACGAGCGGGATTCGTTGTGGTGTGGGCTCTGAGGTAGAAACACAGCTTTTCCATGGATTTCTGGATCCCATTCCCTACTGCTTTATCCAAATACCCTCCAGCAGTGTTTAACAGGACTGACACCTGCCATGTGCCTGCTCCCTCCTCTCCTTGCCAGGGGGAGAAGTGGGAACAGTGGAGTGTGTTTAATAACCCACCTCCCTGCCCAACGTGTGCATTAAGGCACCCAGAGCTCTGCATGCAAATTAGGGGGAGATCAACATCCCAGACATGCTCCCTGAACTTTGTCTGGGGGGTTGGGAACATTTGGGATGTCCCCAGCTGCCTGGGAAATCAGCAGCAGATGGGGAGACATGCAAGGGAGTGAGTTTTACCCTCATTGTAGAGCTCCACCACACCAGGGGAGGACCCTGCATCACCCTGGCCAAAGATGTTTCTTGTGTTATTAACAGCAGCTGAGAATTAGGAGTTACCCTTGAAAATCCAGGAGCATTTCTAAAATCAAGGCAAGCTACAGGCTTGACTGACCAATTGTAAGAGCATTAAAATAGAAGTTTTTGACTTCTGTCAAAACATAAGATGAGCAGTGCTTTGAAAACACCCAGGTTCCAGAAAACAGTGCATATGAAGGAGCTGCTTTACAGTATAAATAGACTGAATTAAAGTAATCAGATTTGTGGGAAGTGGGTATAAAATATGATCATATTCAGAATGAAACTGTAAGAAACCCAGCCTGTTTTGCTCACAGGCTACTCAGGATTCTTATGCTCGCTTTGAAGTGCTGGTCCATGGGACTTTCCATGTCTTGATTCTCCAAGGAATCCCAAAAGTGCAGCAAAAGCTGCAGGGAAAAAAGGACAGCAGGGTAGTAGTGCTCAGAACTCAGTACTCAGAGGGCCTAATTCCTGTTACTCACGTAATGGATGACCTTTGCTGTCTCTCTGTGCCTGTATCTTCCTCTATTCTTAGATTGAATCTTCTCAGAAACACCAATCACATCTGGGCACCATCACTGCCATCTTTCCATAAAACTGTTCTTAATTTTGGAAAATGAGTTGGGCACTAGGTAGGTGCTGTGGATAAGGACTCAGGAAAATGGGGTTCACTTCTCAGCTGCAGCACAAGGTCCCTACATGAACTTAAACAGGTATTTAGCTGTGCTTCCACTTCCCATGTGGAAAACAAGTGGTTTTCCTTATTTTCTGTGTCTTGCCTAGTTGGGTTTGTAATTCTGTGGTGCATGGGCCTCTAACAAAGTGTGTTTATCTACATGCAGCAGCTGGAGCAGGGGGACCCCAGGCAGAGTCTCTGGCATGAGATTGTGCTACCTCTGATGGCCAGGACTGAGCTTTGCCCATTGTTGAAGCTTTGCACCTTGATTTGCACCTATTTCCCAAGCCTGGAAGACAAGCCAGCTTTGGAATTCTAAACTTAATTCATTCAGTTTGTCAGGTTCACCAATGCTTCTAAACATTTTTTTTTTGTAAGACAGCCTCTTTAGCCAGTGAGAAAATGTGAAATTAGATGGCTTAATCTCTTTGTATTTTGCTATCAGAACTGTATGCAGCTCAGATTTTCACTTTGCATCCATTCCAGATAAAATTGCCAATCTGGATTCCTTACTGAAATTAAAATGTTGGCAGAATGCTTGCCCAGGTATGAATTCCTGGATTTAGTCCCTGGTATTCACTCTTAAAGCTGACACCAACATTTTTATACACAGACCAGTGGGGGCAGAAGGAGAATCTGGCATTGTGTCTGCTTTCAAATCACCCCATAAACACAGAAGCTTTTACCCCACAGTCAATCCTATTATATCCTATCCTATAAATAGCAAAATAAATAAATAAATAAATAAATAAATAGCAAAGTCCAAACTTTGAACAGCAAAGTTGCGGCTTGCCTAAAGTTAAGCTAGACTGAAGTGATTTCCTGCAGATATTTAAAAAAACCAACAAAACCCAAACCACCTTGGGAACTTCAAAGAGAAGTCAAGCATCAATAATGTGTCCTAAAGACAAAACAACTTCTTCTTTTTATTCTGAGTATTCTAATAATGTTTCATTCTATCAGAAGCACAAACTGGGGATTCAACAAATCTAACAGCAAACTGCCACACAGGAAAATTCAGTTTGAATCTTAGGTGGCAGTTGTTATTCCTCTTCTCCTTCTTCTGAGCCTTAGAAATTGCCTTTCTCTTCCCACTGCAAAGAGACCTCCTTTTAAGTGCAATCCCTAAGGAAATGAGAATGTGTATCTACTTAATTTAAAAAGACTGCTCATAACTGTGTTTTGGAAATTTTCTAATCTGATGATGAGCTGCAGTCCTCCTCACTGTGCTGCAGACACTGTACCAAAACAAACCAAGCTTTTGCTGACACTCTTTGCTCTCCAAGTGGATTCTCATTTTCAGAAAGGATCAACACAACTTCCACTCCAAAAAGGTCAGTCAGATCCTTCTACCCCTCAGCAGATGTCTGAACTTAGGGTTTTGTTTTAATGGGAATTGGTATCACCAGAAACTGGGACGTTTGTTTCAGCCATTTAGAGAAGTGGGAGGATTCAGATTAAGATTTCATACAGTTTAAACCAAAACAAAGGTGCCAAACAATCTTGGTAGAAAGAGAACACCAGGTAAACAGAGCTGGAGGCTGGTATTTCGTAATTGCTGAGAGCAGCTAAACCATGAGCAGCTGAAATGCACCTCTATTTGTCAGGAGAGCTGAAGAAAACCCCAAGTTATTCCTTTATTTTTCATTCCTTACACAATCAAAAGTAGCCATTCATTTAAAAGTGATGGGTGATATGTGTGGGAATTAGCAGTGATGAAATGCTTGGACTCCCAGAAAATCATCAGCAGCATGATGCTGCTATTGCTTCACTTCAATCCTTCAAAATACATTCTGTTCTCAAACTCTTCAAGTTAAATGATTTCATTAGAAACCTTTAGGCTTAGAAAATCATAGCTGTCTGTAACATTCTCAGCTATAATTAGCTGCATGCTGTGTGAACTGTGCTGCAATAATGGGGCTGTCACATGTTCTGTTCAAACTGCTTTACAAAGGTGAACTGTTTTTCCATTTTTCCATTTTTGTACTTCATTTCCCTGACTGTGATTTAATATTTTGTTTAAAGACAGCAGTATGTATATTTTGTCCAACCCTGCTACCACCCCACTAAAATTTTAGACAGTTGAATAGAAGAAAAATAGATTTGTAGACCTGTTAGTGCTTCAGAGTTCCATCCTTATTCCTATGCATATTTTAAAATAAATACTTCATACTTATTTTTTTTTCAAATATATCAGTGATATATTTGCTAAATATATCACTGCTAAATACTCTAAATGTTAGAGTGGTTTTCCTTTGAAGAAATAACAACTAACCTCTCTCTTTTTCACCCTTAACTTTATTACATTGCTGAAGCAGGTCCTGTGCAGTGGCTTTAAGCCCCAGATAATTCTGATTTACCAGTCAATATTAGTCATACATTCCCAAAACATGAGAATAATTTTCTACACCTGGCATTAAATTGAAAACCATTTAGGACATATATTTTGATATGGGAATTTTTTTCCTAGCTTGCTGTTGCATAGGTGAGGAAATAAAATCTTGTGAAGGTGTCTAATTCTCTCTTCATGGTTCTCTTTGTCTCAAGAATAAATATAATGAGTCCATTGTGCTATTGCTCAACCTTAAATCCAGGGCTGGATAAAACCAGGTTTGCCACAGGTTCCACTCTGATTTTTTCAGGAAAACACTTCCTTTCATCCTTTCAGTTTCTCAATGGCCATCAAAACCCCAAACCAGTCACGAGTCAATCCGAAATGGATTGCGCAAAATCCACTTCATCCTTGTTTGAATAACTTTTCCCTGGAATTCACACTGCAGATCTCCTGAGACCTTCTCATCATATTGACATTTCCTCACCCTGCTGGGTCAGGAACAGGGCACTGAGTGTTCTGGTGCAGCTCAGAGCCTTCACTCCTCACCACCACCAAGCAATGCAAACAATTAACACCAGCTTAAAGGCTTGCTAAGCTCCCAAAAAATTGAGGTACATTTGGTTGGATTTTGGGCCTCCAGTTTTATATCCTGCACATTTAATCAAAGACCAAGGTCAGTGTTTTCTCTGACAAGGAACTGTAGCCATAATTTGGAGGCCTTAACCTCTGTTCAGTCCTTGTTAGAACAAAGAACACAATAATGGACAGCAACGAGGGGGGAATTGAAAGATCCTTTAAAATAACTAGCAAAATAAATAAATAAATTAATTAATTAATTAATTAATAAATAAATAGCAGAGTCCAAACTTTGAACAGCAAAGCTGTGGCTTGCCTAGAGTTAAGCTAGACTGAAGTGAGAAGAGAAGAGAAACCAACAAAACCCAAACCACCTTGGGAACTTCAAAGAGAAGTCAAGCACAAATAATGTGTCTTAAAGAGAAAAAAAACTTCCTCTTTTTATTCTAAGTATTCTAATAATGTTTCATTCTATCACAATTCTTCTAAGGTGTCAGAAGTTTTCTCTGACAAGGAACTGTAGCCATTATTTGGAGCCCTTAACCTCTGTTCAGTCCTGGTTAGAACAAAGAATACAATAATGGACAGCAATGAGGGGGGAATTGAAGGATCCTTTAAAATAATTAGCAAAATAAGTAAATAAGTAAATAAATAAATAAATAAATAGCAAAGTCCAAACTTTGAACAGCAAAGTTGTGGCTTGCCTAGAGTTAAGCTAGACTGAAGTGAGAAGAGAAGAGAAACCAACAAAACCCAAACCACCTTGGGAACTTCAAAGAGAAGTCAAGCACAAATAATGTGTCTTAAAGAGAAAAAAAACTTCCTCTTTTTATTCTAAGTATTCTAATAATGTTTCATTCTATCACAATTCTTCTAAGGTGTCAGAAACATGGGGACCAGAAAAGTTTTGCAACAAAATTTCTCTTCTACAGTGATGAACTTCATCACTTTATTCCTCTATTACATGCATCATACTTATTAGCCATCAATGAAACAGAGGTGCAGTCACTTCTAGACATAATTTTGGTGACAAAAAAGATTTATTTTAAACATTTTAAACATTTTTCCTGCTTCTGAGTCTGAAAAGGCTTTCTGAGATGTGCCTGCAGTATGATCTCGAGCACTAAATTCAGTAAGGTACAGGATTATTTACTCCTGTAATCACTGTAGGAAAAATGGAATTATTCCTCGAAGGGAAGATGACAGCAGAGTACAGAAATCTTCTCAGAGGCTGGGAGCCTTTTTTTTTTTTTTTTTGGGTTGCTGCAAAAGAATCTGTTGAGAAAACAGGATATTATTTGCATAATGCATCAAAATGACTGTTAGTTTTCCTTTATGAAGGCACAACAAACTTCCTGACACAGATAATATCCTAGCAACTCCTTGTGGTAACAGAGACACCATTCCAGCAACAGAAATATTTACAGTATGTTTTTATGGCATATTAAGTCTCAGCTATTTAAAAAGCTGGAGGAATTGTTCTGTAGTTCTAAAAATGGATGCTTGAGAGTAAAGCTTAGAACTATACACAGTTTAGAATCCAATTGTTTCTTCTTTTGTGAGATGCAGGGTGATTTTGGAGGAATATTTTTAAAAGACACGATATCCCTGTCATTTTAGATTGGTCAGTGTTTTCAACAAATTTTCAGCAGAATGGTAATTTTTCGTTAGAAAAAGATTGGAGAACTTGGAGAAAGACCTGCTATGTGGCAAAATTCAACTTTTACTAAGTAAATTGTCATGAATATATATTAAAAAAATCAGCAGATAGCTGGGGTAAGACATTGTTGAAAATCTGTATTTTAAGATCCAAATATTCAACTTTCATTTTATCTACAACATTATTTATTTAAGAATAGCATAGCATATAAATCATAGTCTATATATTCAATTCATGGCATAGTCTTAATTTACACACAGTTTTAATCTTGAAAATTTTTATCCTGTAGGATGTTTGCATGAACATGAAACTCTTAAATGAAAAACTGAAGAATTTTGATAGTAAAATGCCAGTTTCTGAACTGGCTTTACACTCTGGGGTTGGTTACTCATATCTGCCCATTCCATTATAGTCAACAGTGAGGAACTTCCTGAGGCTGCTTCCTGAAGAAAGTTTTGGCTGCAGAAGGTAAATGTGGAAGTGTCTCCTGAGCAACATTTTTCCATTTATGTGCTGAAATGTCTCCCGTGGTACCTTGCCTCAAAAAATGAATGTGTAACCAGTCTAAAGCTGCATTAAATGGGTGTGAAAAACCTGTTTGAAAGTCAAGATCCATTTGTACATCATAAAATCCTTTTTTTTTAGGGGCTGATCTAGATACTTCATTGTTTTTATGTTTCAAAACTGATCAGAAATATAAAATAAGTGAAAAATTGCAGCCCTGTTTCCTGTGAATGAGCTCTACTGTGCACATTTCACTGGCATCCCTAAGACCTGATGGTACCTCTTTGGAGGGCACCACATCAATAACCCAGCGTGGCAAACTGGGTTTATTGCATATTTACCCTTCTGCAGCTTTCTCATGGCATGAATTTAGTGATTCGTTTGCCTGATGACCCAAGTCAGGAAAATGTGTGTTCAAAGTACCCTGTCATCAATCATTTTCTTAACTTTAAACACATGTCAGGTCCCCATGAAGCTTGCTTTGGGTCACTCTGAAAACTTTCTTTGGAGCAGCTGAAAGAAGTGGGATGTAGTTTTTAAAGAGTATTTTAAGCTAATCTTCCATCCCTCAAGACAAAAAAAAGAGTCAAGACTAGTCCCGGCGGCTTATGATTTTTTAGCAAATGGAAAATAAGGCTCAGCACACTCAACTACCACCACAACCAGGAGCTGCAAGGATTCTGCAAAGTTTTCTGTGAACGCAGGAATCTGTGTGGAGTTTTTTTCTTAATTTGTTTCATTAACTCTGCCGGGAAATATGATATAGTGCTCAGGAACGTAAACACTCTGACTTACGAGTTTGTTGCCATACAAGTAAAGGGCTTTTTCTCAAAGTCATGGCAGACATGAGTGTACACAAAGATATTCTGCATAGCAGGGGGAGGCCACCCACAAAGTTGTGTGAATTTAATTTTTGATTCACATTCCTCCTTTCCCATAAAAGCCAAGGTGGGCCACGGCTGTTTTCCCATAAAGCGATGAGAAAGCTCAACCCAAGTCATTTGGGCCTTGAACAGAGAACAACCCCACACACACCCCAGCCTCCCCCCAGAATAAAAGATCCTCTTTTTGTACATCCAACAGAGTAGCAAATTCCCCAGAGGAAACATTCAGGCTGAAGGGAAGCACTGCAAGGATATTTTCCTTCTGCATTTTAAAAGAAATTCCCTGGCTGACATCAGGCCTGGTCCCTGATGCCAACCCGAGGAGCAGCCACAGGAGATGGCACTGCTGGAGAAAAGGCATTTTGGCTCTTGGCACCTTTGTTTTACAGCCCCTGGGGAGGCCCTGTGGGTGGTCGGAGCCTTTGGTTTCCCTTCTGCAGCCGACAAGAGACAGAAGGGAGATAACAGCAAGGGAAAAGGGAGAGAGAGAGAGAGAGAGAGAGTCACAGAATGGGGAATCTCAGACATGTGGAGCCAGATTCTGTGAGAGCTAAATCAACTCGTCCCTGGTTATGCCAATTTATGAGTTTGATGTCTTGTAAAAAGTGCATTTTATGTTGTGAAGAACAAGAGAGCAGAATTACCCCTAACCCCAAATTTCTACTGAGTGCATTCTTCATCTTCCACTTTAGGAAAAACATGAACTGAATCAAGAACAGCATTGGTGTATTTTCTTAAGACAGGCTAAAAACCTTTCCCTGCTCCTTTATTGTTATTTGTTGCTGTGTTTATCTGGAATTTGAACGGATTTTGCATTATATGAACAGCAAGTG
Organism: Drymodes brunneopygia; assembly: GCA_013400955.1. Classification (NCBI taxonomy): domain Eukaryota; kingdom Metazoa; phylum Chordata; class Aves; order Passeriformes; family Petroicidae; genus Drymodes; species Drymodes brunneopygia. The sequence goes on from VZTZ01002002.1 coordinate 101,736, forward strand.
GCAGTTCTGGGCTGTATGGAGCCATACAACCTTGTTGTCTGAGTGGTTTTAAACCCATGCAGAGCAGTTCCTGGCATTCCAAATATGTGTATACATCAGCATTGTCAGGTCATTACTTTTTCAAGTTACCAGCAGCTTCTAGCAAAAATCCTGGGTAAAGGCTTGCTACGATTCTGTGCAAGTATCTCTGGTTTAGGAAGATGAAATTGGAAACTGGGGTATTCCTGTCTTGGAAGAAGTTGAAAACAACTTAAGCTCTGCAGGTCTGCTTTAATTCTGTCTGTGTTTTGTCCTGAAAGCAAAGAGAAAATATCCTTTCCCTTATAACCTCAACAGTGTTGGCCCTTGATCTGCATCAGACAGCAAATACACAGATAAATTTTGTAATCTAGTGGAGGCAAAATGAATTTCTCTGTTCCCCACTTTCTTTGTTGAAAAAAAAAAAAAAAGAGAGCTTTGAGGGCAAGCCTGTGCTTCTAAAGGAAAGTGTGGGTACAACACAGACAGCCCTGCTCACTGTCCAATGACATTAAGGATTATCTCTCCAGTGTCCTCTTAGGCTTTTCCCAGTGGCAGCTACAGAGATGAAAGCCCTGGCTCTGCTCTGTGCTGCCTGTGGGACATCCTGAGAGTCAGCCAGGGTCAGTCCTGTCCATGTGGGGCTCTGCAGCCTTTCTGAGGGCACCCCACCCTCAGCCTGGGTGACCCAAACTCTGTAATGCACCCACGAGTCCCAAAGCACCCTGGAAGGCAATGCCAGGTGGGATGTGCTGTCGCACTGCCAGACATGAAAGAAACACACAGAGTTCAGAGCAGCAGTTTGAACCACCAGGCAGGACCACCCAAAAGGGGCCTGCCCTTCTTTATTCTCTCATTTATATATCTTTCTTAAGACAATTGTGGATTGGTCAATGAAATTACCACTTCCACAATCTCACAGGTTAAAGACATGGTCAATCCCCTCTCTCCGCCTTAGGGGAAAGGAATAAAAAACAATCTAAAAGTTCAAAACAATCTTGGCCAGTTAGGAAAGCAAGGACTGTGTTTCTAGAAAATGCATGGGAACTTCTACTACAAAATTACAAACATGGAACCCTGCAAAAAGCAGGGTGACAATGTGCTGCTTTTCCTACTGTGTCTCCTCAGAAACTCCTGTCCTGGCGAGCCCTGTGGTGCTCTGACTCTGCACGTGGAGGTGGCAGAGGGGCAGCAAGGTGGAGCAAGCAGAAATCCTTTCCACCACGTTTGCTGGAAATGATTTCTGGTCGTGCTTAACAGCCACGTCTGCGTGGAGTTCATTGACCAGAGGGGACCCAAAGGCAGCAGCTGTCCCCTTTCCCTGAGGGACAGGGATGACCCTGACTTTGCAGGGCCTCTGCCTCTGAGGAAGCAGATCTGTCCAGGATGATGGAGAGGGTGGCCCTGGGAGCCAATCTCGTGGTGTGTGAGTTCAAAAAGCCTTCTCCAGCAGCAGCCCTGCAAGTGCTGGAGGGCTCTGCCATGCAGCAGAGCCCAGGAACTGCCTTGGGCAGGTCCAGAGGGCAGAGCTGGATCACTCCTGGGTCAGCAGGGAGTGGGCAGGCAGCCCAGCAAGAGGTGTCCTACTGTCCACAGGCCACCAAGCCCTTTCCTCCCCAGCAGCTTGCTGGGTAAGCACTTGTAGGAGTTGCTCTTTC
>VZTZ01002004.1:0-27921 GCA_013400955.1 Drymodes brunneopygia
GGAAGGAGATGGCACTGGGGTGGAAGGCAGCTCCTTCCCAGCCGTGCCCGGGGTCCGAGGTGGGAGGGGAGGATCCCTGCTGGGAGGGGACCCCTCTGCCAGCCTGGAGCCTGGGGAAGTCACTTTGTGGGACTGGCTCTTCTTGGCTTTCTTGTCTGCTGCTGCACCAGGGGTCCTGAGGTGGATCTGGGGCTTTTCCTTCAGGGGAATTCCCAGCTCATCCTCCTCGAAGGTGACGAAGGAGCAGTACCCGTCCGTGGAGGAAATGGCCAGGAAGGAGCCATCACTGGACCTGGTTGGGATTGATTTTTTTGTTCCATTAAAAGCCAAGATTTTTATTTCAACCCTCACCCAACTGATTAAGAACCACAATTCTTTAATTTACACAGCAGAAAGGGGCGGATTGCTGCTCAGACACTGAACGTGTGTCATAAATTAAATATAAACCCAAGAACCTGGACGTGGGAAAAGGAGATTTTTCCCCCCCAAAAAAAACTTAGGAATAGAATTCCTTACCATGAAATGTCACTCAGGGTGTGGTAATGGATGTTGGAGACATAACCAAAGGGGAAGGACTGCTCAGTGTCATAAAAAAGCACAGAATCCTCTGAAGCAACAGCAAACACCAAGCGATAGGGGAGGCTGAACAGGGCAGGGGAGGATTTGGGGCTGATTTCATCTAGAAAACAAAGAAATGAATAGTGAGAATTCTCTTGTGTCTCTTGAGAGACAGTGACAATAATTTAAATAAAATTCCATCATCAATCAGTATCAATATAAATACTGAGCGAACAGCTTTTGCATAAAATGCAAAATTTCATATTTCTGTTGGCTGAAATTTACTCTTTATTTTCTTACAGGGGAGGCTGAACAGGGCAGGGGAGGATTTGGGGCTGATTTCATCTAGAAAACAAAGAAATGAATAGTGAGAATTCTCTTGTGTCTCTTGAGAGACAGTGACAATAATTTAAATAAAATTCCATCATCAATCAGTATAAACAATGACCAAACAGCTCTTGCATAAGATGTAAAATTTAACATTTCTGTTGCCTGAAATTCACTCTTTATTTCCTTACAGGGGAGGTTAAACAGGGCAGGGGGGAATTTGGGACTGATTTCATCTGCAAAGAAAGAACAGTGAGAATTCTCCTGCATTTATTGCAAAACAGTGACTGAATTTGGCCATTAATTTAAATAAAATTCCATCATCAGTCGCATCAAGATAAACACTGAGAAGGCAGCACTGTGTAAAATGTAAAATTTAACATTTCTGTTGCCTGAAATTCACTCTTTATTTTCTCAGTTGGGGATAAATTGGCAGCTTCCTCCCTCTGCTTTGCTACGGCTTTGTTTTGTAAATTTTCCCCTCTATTTCCCAGCTGGAATTTTTCATTCTATTCATATGAACTTTAATATTAAAGTGTCCCTTTTAGTGGAGCTACAGAGATCAGACATTCCTCTCCTTCCTTTGCAACACAATGGATCTAAAATGATGATGAAACAGGTAAATCCTGTTAAGGAAAAATACAAATTCAACCTTTAAAGAAAGGAGTCAAACTCTGCCAGTCATGTCAGTCCTGTTAAAACACAAACACTCCTGGGCCCACAATAAAGCTGGATTTTAATCCCCAGATAAATCCTTGTGTAACTCCACCCAGTGCTGTCCCCAGCTCAGAATTCCTGCTCTGCCCAGGAACACCAGCACTGCTTCCTTCCACAAACACCAGTGGCTGCTGCAAACTGTCCCAGCTGCCTGTGATGTGGACTAACAGGAATGATTTCACTGCACTGCTGCTCTGCTGCTAAACCAGGTTATTTATTTTGAGCACAGAAATGGTTAACAGCTCCAGGGAAATATTTCACAGTGCTCCTGCAGCCCGAGAGGCCAAGGAACAACATTTATCCACTCCACCAAAAGCCACTCACGAGGGATTTAGGGTGAACTCAAAATGAGGAAACAGCCTCTAAGATGTGGTGCAGCACTGTCTTAGAGGAATGCTGAAAGGCTGGGGTATAAAATAGTGAGCAGCCACATCTTTTCCCAGATTTTCTGGGAGTTCCCACTCCCTGAAGCCTCCCTTACCTTTAGCAGAGGCTCCTCTCAGCTCAAAGTAGACGGGACAGCAGCGAACAGCCAGAGTTCCCTTGCCAGGACAGGGCAGGTGACCCACGGGCCTTCAGAGAGAAGCAGCAGCTCAGAAAACAGACTTGCACTATTTGAACGATTTATTTTGAAACAAACCCAGATTTTTAGCTCATGAAACCCCTTACCTTTTAAGGTTGTTTCTGGAGAAAACATAGGTGGTGTTTGTAACGTTCTCTCCTGATTCCACGCAGCCAGCTGCAAAAACAGAGCTTCCAACATCACCCATCACCTCAGAGAGCTCCTGAGCACACACCTTGTGTCCATAAACATTCCAATTCCTGGGAATTGGGCTTGTCCATAAACATTTTAATTCCCAGGAATTAGGCTGGTCCATAAACATCCTAAATTCCCAGGAATTAGGCCTGTCAGTCGGGCAAAAGCTGAACACAACTTAAAAAGGCATCCCAAATATTTATTTAGTGTTGCTTGGGTTTCCCTTCTGCACTTTCCCTCTTCAAAGCTGCTTTTTGATGTGGCCAGACATCAAGAAAAGCAAGGTTTGGACAGGCACACACTGATCCCCTCCTTGCAGGGTTGTTTTCACTCTGGATGCAGAATGTTCCGAGGGAAAGACCCAAACAAGCAGGGATCAGTCAAAAAAACCCATTCATTATCCATCATTTCTATTTTAAGTGCTCTAGTGTTGCAATTTATCCAGCAAAATGCCATAAATATGATTTTTATCACAGGAGAAAGTTGATGTTGTGAGTTGTTAATGGAGAGTATTGTGGAGTTTTAATTTTCTTCAGTAGGGGAGAATGAGGAATGGCTTAATTGGGATAAATCAGCATCCCTGAGATGCTGGAAATATTGAAGAACACTCAAATTAGGATATGAGAGATTGAGGGAGCTGGGAAAGGACCTCAGCCTGGAAAAAAGGAGGCTCAGGGGGGAACCCTGTGGCTCTGCACAACTCCCTGACAGGAGTAGATCTATTTTAGATTTATTTTATTGCACATTTTCCCTTCCTTTTACAACTTGAATGGAGCATTATCCACTTCCAACCCCCTCTGCCACAGGCAGGACAACCTTCCCCTGGAGCAGGGTGCTCAGAGCCCTGATATAATCAATACCTGGATTATTGGCAATTTCTAAAAAATCACATCTTTTAGGAAGTCACTTATTTAATGTGCTCTTAATCAATGGGGCTCTGCTTCCAAGGAAGGTTCATGTTGGACAGCAGCAGGAATTTCCCCATGGAAAGGGGGGTCAGGAATCAAAAGGGGCTGCCCAGGGAGCTTTGGAGTCCCCAGCCCTGGAGGTGTCCAAGGAAGTGGCACTCTGGGCTGGGGACAAGGTGGGGACTGGCCACAAGCTGCACTCCATGACCTCAGGAATCTTTTCCAACCTCAGTGCCACCAGCCAAGGCCCAGGAGATGTCCCCACACCTGGAGCCAGCAGGTAGGAGCCATCAGGAGTGAAGCTGAGCCTGCGGAAGAACGACTTCATGCTGTCGTCGTGGAACATCCGAAAGCTCCTCGCCTGCAACACAAAAAACAGGATGGTGGGAAAGGCCAGGAATGTTCCTGCATTCCCAGAGAGACAAAACATCCACTTGGACAATCCAGCCCCATGGAACTTTTCAAATAAAACTTTTTAAAAGCCTCCTTCGGCCTCGCTATAAATTCTTGACAGCTAAGAAAAATAAACCTTGATCCCTCTTGAGCTGCAAGGAAAACACTCCCAGAGCTGTCACCTTAGAGCAGCCATCAAAAAATGGTCATAACCTGGAGAATGACATTATTTAGCACCCAGTGGAGCTCAGGCATTTCATTCTAAGCCCAGGATTAGAGGCTGAAAGAGAATTTCTCTCATGGCAGAGTGCCTGCTCTCAGGCCTGTTCTTCAGTGCCCATAAAACTCTTACAAATGTTTTCCCCCAAAAAAGAAAAGGGATAAACAGAAGGAATTAAGGAAGTTATAGCCAGCTTGGAGGTGTTATTTTACTATCACCTAAAACTGTCTGCAAGGAAAAAAAAGCTCTTTGTTTTCCTTCTTAGGGTTAGAATTTCCTAAATGGTCCCTAATTCATATTTTTCTTAAAAATCTAACGACCTTCTTAAAAATTCCAGGCTGTTAACTTGAAAATATTATTGCTCTGTCACATCCATTAATAAACTCACAGCTACTGCCACGCATGTTTGAAGCTTTTCCTGTCAAGGACTATTTTTTTCCACCCTATTTTAAACTTTTACAACTCAGGGATTATGTTACTGCTTTAATCAGCAAGAAGTTTTGGGGATGTGGTTTTTGTGGAGTGGATGAGAGTAAAGGTCTCTTCCAACCTTGATGATTTTGTGATTCTGTGATATATGAATTATTTGAATGGGAAATATTTGATCCTCTGGTTTCATGGGACAAGAAGTTCATATAAAACAGCCCCCAGCATTTTGCAGCCCCAGCAGAACCACAAACCTCTCCTTCAGCTCCTGACCCCGATGGCATCTTGGTGACATTGAAGGCCACTCGCTTGGTTTGGGTGTTGTAAACTCGCAGGACCCTGGAAGGGAGAGCAGAATCAGCAAAATCCTGGGATCATGGGATGGTTTGGGATGGGAGGGACATGAAAAATCAGCCAATTCCATGGGCAGGGACACCTTCCACTGTCCCAGGCTGCTCCAAGCCCCAGTGTCCAACCTGGACATCCTTGGGCACTGCCAGGGATCCAGGGGCAGCCACAGCAAAGCTGGGAATTCCAGCCCAGACCCTCCCCACCCTCCCAGGGAACAATTCCTTCCCAAAATCCCATCTAAACCAGGAATTTTTCACTTTGCAGCCATTCCCTGTGTTCTGTCCCTGCAGCCCATGGCAATTGTCTCTCTCCATCTTTCCCGGGGCTCCTTCAGGCCCTGCAAGGCCACCCTGAGCTCAGCCCAAAGCTTCTCCTCTCCAGACTGAACAATGCCAGCTCTCCCAGCCTTTCCTTTCACCCCAAGTTTCCCAAAATGTCCCAGGACCTCCCTTCTCAGTCAGCACCACAAAACATAAACTTGGACCACAAATTAACCATTAATTACAATTTTCCTCACAAGACACCACCAGAGGGGTGTGTTTTGATGAGTAAATAACCAATGAACCTCTGGCAATGCTTGGACTCCAGAAAGTTTGGGAAGCCCCAGCACTTGGATTTATGGAGGAAAGAGGGAATTAGGAAAGAGGGAACTGCCAAGGTGTTGTAGGTTCCTCAAGAGTGGGAACTCACCTTAAAAACAATTAACTACTTCTATATCAAATAATCATGGAGTGGTTTGGTTTGGAAAGGCCTTAAAGATCATTTTATTTCACCTCCCACTGTCCCAGAGTGAATTTATCAACTCATTATCATGAGGATGCAGCTCTCTCTTAAGAGGATCAAAAATGATCAATAACATGAAAACTTAATTCCTTAAGAAAAACTCCTCCAAAAAGTTCATTTGCTGCTAAAAAAGGATAGTCAGACTTCAGGAATTATTTACCACAAGCAAAAAAAAACTGAACTAAAATATCATTTTACTTTCACGTCAACCTGCTTACAGAACAAAGGGAATAAAATCAAAACTCAAGATTTATCTGGCACACTTCCTTTTAATTCATCCTCCAGGGAAAAGGAATATTCAGGAAAAACACTCAGACCAACAGCTCACCTGTCACAGCTCAGGGTTGCAATGTACTGGCCTAGAGGATCCCAGGTTACTCCTTGGACATAACTCTTGTGCTCATTAAATATTGAAACTTTCTGTCCTGAAATTAAAACCAGCTTTGAGATCATAAATTCAAACGTGTTTTCAAACACTTCAGAAAGAAAATGACAAAAAAATGCTTCAAAATGTAGAGAAATCATTTTTTTCAACATAAAAGTGTTTGTCGGATGGTGCCTGATAAGAATATCAGAAAAAAAGTCACTTTTCAAATGCCAGTTTAAGGTTTGTTCGCTACAAACTTCATAATTAATTAGGATGGATATCAGATTAATATTAGAACTCTGATAAGCAAAGGCAAGAGCTCTCTGAGCCCAGTGATGTTCCACAAGTGAAGGTCTCAGAGCCAAAATATTGATGAGACAAAGTTCCAGAGAATTTTAGAAATACTTTGATGAGACAAACTTACAGAGAATTTTGGAAACACTTTGTTCAACCCTGGTCCCAGGAGGGATTTTTCTTATTATTTAAGTGTTGCTTTCTTGCAAAAAAATACCATAAGCTGACAAGTTTTAGAGAAAATAAACAGCTTTTCAAAAGAAAGACACAGAGCTGAGGCCAGGCTGCACAACACCAAAATGTGGAGGAATATAAAAGGAATATATAAGGAATTAAAAGGAATATAAAAATGTTTATGCAACAGTTTGGGAAAAAAAAAATGTGTGAAGTTATTTCCTAAATACTCCAAGGTTAATTTTGTTGGCCTGAAGATATCTTTATTTATAGCAGGGCCTCACAATCCCAGAAAAATCACACAAAAAACCAAGATGTTTCTCATTTTTTGGGGAAATGCCCCTTCCAGCCCATCTGGAATTCCAAGGGATAACTGCAGCATTTACCTTTATTGACATCCCACATGATTGCTGTGTTATCTACAGAAGCAGAGGCCATGTAATTTCCATCTGAGGTCCAACAAATGTCATACACATCTTCCAAGTGGCCTCTAGAAGGCAGGAGAAACCAATTATTCATTTGAAAATTAAAAGCTAAAGTGTAAATATGAGTTTTATGAATTTTGAGGTGAAGAAAAAAATAAATCAGAGGGAAATGAAGGTTCGTGCTGGTAATAAAGCACTTCTGAAATTCTTCTCATATTAACCTCAGGAGCTGCCAGGAACTGCTCCTTCAGCTTAAAACCATTGCTCCTTGTCCTGGCACCATGTCAATATTTAAAATGTCCCTCTCCCTCTTTTTTCTGAGCCCCATTAACAGGGAGTTAAAAAGTTAAAAGGATTAATATTAGAATGAGCAAATTGTAGAGAGCACTGAAATTTCTACACACACTGAACACTGCGCCACATGATAAAAGCCACTGGGGAAACAAAAACATTGAAAAGAAAACCAAACTCACCAAATAATAAATTACCTCAAAGTTTTAATGACTGCCCAGTTCTCCTTGTTGAGCTGAGCTTCGTCTTCATCCTGAAAAACCAATGGCTCCAACTCTTTGCTGTCGTTCAGCTTCCACAGCAAAATGACGGCATCTGGAGAAAAATCAGAGCAAGCTGCTTTGTTTCCTACTCTTTCTTCTTCACACAAAATGCAATGCAGATGGATTTTATTTAGTTTAACTCCAGAAAGGTCCTGGATGAGGCAGAGGAGAAGCAGCTCTCACCATCCCCTCCTGAGGCCAGGATGTCCCCGCTGGGAGAGAAGCGCACGACGTTGACGGCCTTGGTGTGGCGCGCCAGGTTGGACAGGAACTCCACGATGGCTTTTCCATCTGGGCCTTTCTCCACTTTCCAGATCTAGGTATGAGAGTGTTTCAACTTTCCAGAACGGGACGGGATGGCACAGCATCATCGAGGTGGGAAGGGACCTTCAGGGTCCCCCAGCCCCCCCCCAAAGCCTGTCCCCAAGGGCCACATCCAGATGAATCCTGAGCACTCCCAGAGACAGCGACTCCAAACCTCCCTGGGCAGCTCATTCCAAGGCCTCACCACTCTGCCAGGGGAATTTTCTTTCCCAATCTCCAACCTGAGCCTCCCCTGGTGCAATTTGAGGCCATTCCCTCTCATCTTTTCACTTTTATCGCCCCCCCCCCCCGCACTGCCCCTCCTGTCAGGGAGCATCGTTTATGTCAAAGAAAACTGACATTTTTCTAGCCCTAAAGGTAGTATAAAAAAATCTGTGAAACATATGCACCATCAGGGAAGAAGAGGTCAATTTGACAGTGAGCAAGGGAAAAGTTTTATCTGAGACAATTGGAACAAACTGCTACAGAAAGAGACTATTTACAAGAGTAGGTAATGACAAGGGGGAGTGGCTTCAAACTGAGAGAGTAGGTTTAGGTTGAGTATTAAGATGGAATTGTTCCCTGGGAGGGTGGGGAGGGGCTGGGATGGAATTCCCAGCTTTGCTGTGGCTGCCCCTGGATCCCTGGAAGTGACCAAGGCCAGGTTGGAGCAGCCTGGGACAGGGGAAGGCGTCCCTGCCCATGGCAGGGGTGGCACTGGATGGGCTTTTAAATCCCTTTCCAACCCAAATCACCCAATAATTCTACAGACAGCTGCACAATCTTACACCCTTTCCCCAAACCATCCACTCCCCGTGGCACATACCTGCCAATAACCCAATATTCTGAATAACAAAACCAACCCGGTGTTTTGGTTAACAAAACCAAGCCGATATTTTGGATAACAAAGCCCACACCCTGCCCAGGCTCCAGCCCCGGGTCTCCCTCACCCTCACGGCCGTGTCCACCCCAGCCGATGCCAGGCGATTGATCCTCCCGTCCGCTCCGTGCTGGAAGTCCAAGCTGTAAACCGGCTCCTTGTTGTGCCACACTATTTCACACGTGATGACCTTCATGTTTCCTGCGGAAAACAAAACAAACCCCACATCAATTCTTGTTCTTTACGGCTCAGGCGGCCAAACTTTGTGTACATTTCCCGGGCACTGCTGGCAGAGCGTGGAATTGCACTGCAGTCACTGACAGGATGCTTTGAGGAAGGCTCTTTCTAAAAGTTGCGATTATTATGGCTGAAGTTCCTGCTTGGGCATTGCAAGAGGGCGGTATCAAGCCCTGTGCATCGGTTTAAAACTTGAGGGAAAAACTTTTGTAGGGTAACAATCCCGCCCGGAATCCCAACAAGGAGCGGGCACAGGCGGCCCGGCGCGGGCTGGGGAACGGCAGAGGCGCCGCTGACCGTTTGCAGAACGCCTGGAATCCCAAATCCCGCTCTCCAGACCGCGGGGACCCCCAATCCTATTCCCCAGGCCCCCAAAACCCNCCCCCTCATTCCCTCACCTGCGGCCCGCCCGCGGCTCCCGCGCGTTCCCGCCTTCGCCCGCCCCGCGCATGCGCGCGCCCGCCCCGCGCGCCGCCTCAGGAGCCCTCAGGGGCTGCCGGGGGAGGAAAAAACCCCAGAAAAACAGCAGAATAAACCGAAAATGGAAAAAGCTGAATGTTCGCACTTTCTCAAAAGAATGATTTTTTTAAAAAAATTATTTTATTTCATAGGCATTGCTGTGCTTGACCGGTGTGAACATATCGTGGTGTTAAAGGGTGACGTGTTGCCAAACTTCCCTGTTTCAAATGCAAACCTATGTTTCATAATAATAATAATAATGATAATAATAATGAAAAATTACATCGTGAGCAAATGGCATCTGCTTTCACTTCTTGCTCAGGGGAAGAAGAGCTGCTGGGCAGAGGGTTGAAGCCCAAAATGGTGCTCTGGGATCTCCCCACACGGCCTCACACAGCAGGCGAGGGAGCAGCAGGGAAAAAAGGAAGATTAATTCTATATCACAGAATTACAGAAAGGTTTGGGTTGGAAAAGGATTTAAAGATGATCTCGTTCTCTCCCTGCCATGAGCAGGGACACCTCCCACTGTCCCAGGCTGCTCCAAGCCCCAGTGTCCAACCTGGACATCCTTGGGCACTGCCAGGGATCCAGGGGCAGCCACAGCAAAGCTGGGAATTCCAGCCCAGACCCTCCCAGGGAACAATTTCATCCTAATATTCAAATTAAACCTACTCTCTTAGTTTGAAGCCATTCCCTGTGTCCTGTCACTCCATCCTTTGGCAATAGTCTCTCTCCATCTTTCTTACCACCTCCCTTCAGGTCCTGGAAGGCCACAATGAGGTCACCCTAAAGCCTTCTCCAGGCTGAACAATCCCAATTAATTCTCTCAGCCTTTCCATTCCCATGGGAGAGCTCTTTGTTGTCACCCCTGTAGCACAGCTCAGTGTCATTGTCCTCCAGCTCTCTGGACCATCCTTGAATTCAGGACTCTTCTCCCTGGGACAGCCCAAAGGTCCCTCTGGCTCCACATTGTGCCAGAGGTGCTCAGATCCTCCCCAGCCTTGTGCTCTGCTGGTGCTCCGTGGCAGGAGCCACCCAGCTTGGGGACACGGGGACTGTGGCCTCCTGTGCCACCCTAATGGGTGACAATAACACCCTGAACACGGGGGTGTTGGGCTGTGGGACTGTGGCCCCATNCATGGGTGACAATAACACCCTGAGCACGGGGGTGTTGGGCAGCAAGACAAACCCAGGGTGGGCTGTGGGACTGTGGCCCCATGTCCCTCGTGTTCTCCCCCTCTGAGTGAGTGTCCCTTGAGATCCCAGGGCAGGGCAGAGGTGGCAGAGGTGGCAGAGGTCCTGTCCCCACACAGGGATGAGGCCTGGCTCCAGCTGCCCTTCCCTCCCCACTTGGGATGGCACTGGTGGAAGCAGTTGCCTCTTTTTCCCCAATTTTTGTCCCAACAGGTCGCCCAGATCTGCCTCCCCAAGGCTGGCACCTCCCTGATGTTGCACCTGCACTTTTCCCATCGTCTGCACACCGGGATCTTGTCCTGTGTTAATTCCAAGCCTTTCCCCTCTGTGTAAGCCTGGAATTATCCTCCTGTTTGCCATCTGTGCCTGTCTGAGGTGAGTTATCCTGTGGGAATTCCCTCATTTGGCAGAGTTTGAGGCCATTTATTGAATTAAAATATCCTCTCCTCATCCATCTCCATGGATCTTAATGCTGGTCCCCACAACCCTCTGGATGCAACCCTTCCTTATCCATCTCTTTCCAGCTGAGGGAGAAGGATCTGTATGGAAAAGGGGATTTTAAAATGAATTTTACAAAATCCTGAGGAGTTCCATGGCAGTAGGAGCTGCCTTAGGAAGCCAGGATGGTGCTCAGTGAATTTCCACTCCTGCAGCAGAAGAAAGGGAAAGATCACCCACGAATCAACACCAGAAGTTCCTGAAATTCAGGCTTTATTTAGAAACAAACACAAGTTGGGATCCTGCAAACTCCGATTTATATCTTTTTATTTTGTACAAAAAATACATTTTAACAAGTAAATAGAAACCATTTCCAGAAGCCCACCGTTGTCCAAAGTGTAAATGTACATTGTAAATTTGCCATTTTTAATATAGACATGTGCTCTATTCTGCCAGTTGCCTACAAGAAATTCAGCTACAGCCTGATGAAAACGTAATAAATAATGATTAAGAAATGGAAAAGCGACACACCAAGAAATGGGAAATATAAACTTTGCAAAAGTCGTACGTAGTTATATTACAGCCACCTCTTCCCCAAATCAAACATTCAATTTCTCCTTTATAAAGTACAACAGCAGTGCATTCTCCTTATTGGCATAGAGAGTGATCTTCCTTTGAAATACTGTCCAAGGAAAGAATTCCACTGAGCTACAGCTAAAAGGGACACCAAGGGATAAACTCAGGACAGTAGCAGTGCAAAAGCCAACAATATTGGCTTAATTAAATTAAAAAAAAAAATACTTCCTAAGAATTAATATATTGAACAGTAATTAAATGATTTTTAAAAATTGATTTCTTATATTTAAAAGCAAGACTCATTTTTCTGGATGGTTTTTTGGGTAGAAAAGATGGATTTGCTGTCTTTGCCACCCAGTTTGTCATTCCCAAAGACTTCCAAGAAACCCCTGCAGCTGGCTGGGAATTTCTCTCAGTACCGTTGATTCCAGGTTTTTCCAATGACCATGGAAAAATGGGAAGATTTAGAGCACCCCACTCTAAAAGGGGAGAAGTGAAAAAGAGAAATTCCCTTTTCTTGCCTATAATAAAAACTGTCTGAAGCAGTTGAAGCTGAACATTTCCAGCTCTAGCTCACCCTGTGGTTTACACCACAGATAAAGAAACTCCCTCCTTTTCCAAGTGCTTCCATCCAACTGGTCCATCCCCAGTTTTCAGGATAAAACCCTAAAAGAAGCCTTCTGTTGGTAGTCCCACACAAATATTCCCCAAATTCTCACCTACTACTCACATTTCTATCCCATGAATGCAACACAGAACATTGCTGGGAGCAGTGGAACAACACTGTGGGATACAACAACTCTGGGAAGGAAATCAAGGAAGTTCCTTTTTTTTTTTTTCTTTTTTTTGCATTTCTAAGATACTCCACTACTTTAGAAGAGGAAATACTCCCAGGTATTAATGCTTATATAAGATCCAAAGTCAACCAAAAGGTGTCTGTAGAAAAGTATTAAGATTCCTAATAGTAAAAATATCTGCAAATTTAATTACAAATACATTTCCAAAGCAAAACCCTGAATTAAGTACATCAGGGGTGGGGCAGTATTGACAATGCTCCTCGAGGAGGGAGTGAGGGGAACAGCTAAACGTGGAATATTTACACGGAGAGATGTCNTGTGCCACCCTAATGGGTGACAATAACACCCTGAACACGGGGGTGTTGGGCTGTGGGACTGTGGCCCCATCTCCCTCGTGCTCTCCACCTCTGAGTGAGTGTCCCTTGAGATCCCAGGGCAGGGCAGAGGTGGCAGAGGTGGCAGAGGTCCTGTCCCCACACAGGGATGAGGCCTGGCTCCAGCTGCCCTTCCCTCCCCACTTGGGATGGCACTGGTGGAAGCAGTTGCCTCTTTTTCCCCAATTTTTGTCCCAACAGGTCACCCAGATCTGCCTCGCCAAGCCTGGCACTTCCCTGGTGTTGCACCTGCACTTTTCCCATCGTCTGCACACCGGGATCTTGTCCTGTGTTAATTCCAAGCCTTTCCCCTCTGTGTAAGCCTGGAATTATCCTCCTGTTTGCCATCTGTGCCTGTCTGAGGTGAGTTATCCTGTGGGAATTCCCTCATTTGGCAGAGTTTGAGGCCATTTATTGAATTAAAATATCCTCTCCTCATCCATCTCCATGGATCTTAATGCTGGTCCCCACAACCCTCTGGATGCAACCCTTCCTTATCCATCTCTTTCCAGCTGAGGGAGAAGGATCTGTATGGAAAAGGGGATTTTAAAATGAATTTTACAAAATCCTGAGGAGTTCCATGGCAGTAGGAGCTGCCTTAGGAAGCCAGGATGGTGCTCAGTGAATTTCCACTCCAGCAGCAGAAGAAAGGGTAAGATCACCCATGAATCAACACCAGAACTTCCTGAAATTCAGGATTTAGAAACAAACACAAGTTGGGATCCTGCAAACTCCGATTTATATCTTTTTATTTTGTACAAAAAATACATTTTAACAAGTAAATAGAAACCATTTCCAGAAGCCCACCGTTGTCCAAAGTGTAAATGTACATTGTAAATTTGCCATTTTTAATATAGACATGTGCTCTATTCTGCCAGTTGCCTACAAGAAATTCAGCTACAGCCTGATGAAAACGTAATAAATAATGATTAAGAAATGGAAAAGCTACACACCAAGAAATGGGAAATATAAACTTTGCAAAAGTTGTACGTAGTTATATTACAGCCACCTCTTCCCCCAAATCAAACATTCAATTTCTCCTTTATAAAGTACAACAGCAGTGCATTCTCCTTATTGGCATAGAGAGTGATCTTCCTTTGAAATACTGTCCAAGGAAAGAATTCCACTGAGCTACAGCTAAAAGGGACACCAAGGGATAAACTCAGGACAGTAGCAGTGCAAAAGCCAACAATATTGGCTTAATTAAATTAAAAAAAAAAATACTTCCTAAGAATTAATATATTGAACAGTAATTAAATGATTTTTAAAAATTGATTTCTTATATTTAAAAGCAAGACTCATTTTTCTGGATGGTTTTTTGGGTAGAAAAGATGGATTTGCTGTCTTTGCCACCCAGTTTGTCATTCCCAAAGACTTCCAAGAAACCCCTGCAGCTGGCTGGGAATTTCTCTCAGTACCGTTGATTCCAGGTTTTTCCAATGACCATGGAAAAATGGGAAGATTTAGAGCACCCCACTCTAAAAGGGGAGAAGTGAAAAAGAGAAATTCCCTTTTCTTGCCTATAATAAAAACTGTCTGAAGCAGTTGAAGCTGAACATTTCCAGCTCTAGCTCACCCTGTGGTTTACACCACAGATAAAGAAACTCCCTCCTTTTCCAAGTGCTTCCATCCAACTGGTCCATCCCCAGTTTTCAGGATAAAACCCTAAAAGAAGCCTTCTGTTGGTAGTCCCACACAAATATTCCCCAAATTCTCACCTACTACTCACATTTCTATCCCATGAATGCAACACAGAACATTGCTGGGAGCAGTGGAACAACACTGTGGGATACAACAACTCTGGGAAGGAAATCAAGGAAGTTCCTTTTTTTTTTTTTTTTTTTTTTTTTGCATTTCTAAGATACTCCACTACTTTAGAAGAGGAAATACTCCCAGGTATTAATGCTTATATAAGATCCAAAGTCAACCAAAAGGTGTCTGTAGAAAAGTATTAAGATTCCTAATAGTAAAAATATCTGCAAATTTAATTACAAATACATTTCCAAAGCAAAACCCTGAATTAAGTACATCAGGGGTGGGGCAGTATTGACAATGCTCCTCGAGGAGGGAGTGAGGGGAACAGCTAAACGTGGAATATTTACACGGAGAGATGTCAAATATATAAAGTGAAGCAGCCCTATTTACAATCTGCAACCTACAGGTTACGATGGAAGATCGAGAGAACTCTGCAGAAACACACTGAGAGAGGTTTTTTTTTAAGTGCTGCTGATTTCATGCATCTGTTCCACCACTTGGCCCAGGATTTCATCCACCACGTCGATGTCGTAATTCACCTGCTGCAGGTCCAGGTCGGGCATGATGGTGGCCAGGAGCTGCCCCACGTTCACTCGCAGCGAGCGCAGCTTCAGGCTGGGGAGAGAGAACCAGGGTTAGATGGAGATGGAACTCTGTGCTCAGATTAATAAGCCAGGCTAGAGAGGCTCCAGGATTCCCATAAACCAACAACAAAAAAACAAACAGGTAAAGCTGCATCAAGATTGTTTGTGTGTCTATCACTTTTCCCAAGCTTCTCTTCAGTTTTCAGCTTGAAGGTGAGCATTCCCTCAGTTTCAAAGCAATGCTGAACTGGATTTCCATCAGAAATATTTCTGGATAAGCATTGGTACAATCCTTTACCCCACACCACCTTTCTTTCTCAAAGCAATATTAAATCCTGGTATTTCATCCATTTAGCAACCCAAACTACCACAACCCACAGGAACAAAAGGAGAGAAAAAGAGAGGAGAATGCAAGAAGGAAGAGTTTGTCCTAAAATATAAATAGGAAATAAGAATTATAGCCCAGAGAAAAGGCTGTGTCTCCCTTTTTTTTTGTTTTCTTTCCTGGATGCCTTTGCTGTGTCCTCTTCCTGCTCAAATTGTTTTGCCATGAGCCCTCCCTTCTGTGGCCCAGTTCCTTCTACTCTCACATCCTTTATCATCTCCAGAACCAGTTCTCCCAGTGCTGCCATATCTCCAAGCAACTGGTGGGGGAGTTACTGCCAAGTCCTGCATTTACTTTCTAATTCTTTTAATAAACACAAGCCAGAGCTATAAGGAACAATAAAATTCAATGCTGACAGATCATTCTGAATGGGGGTAAGTTTCTTTTTGAAGACTGAGATGGGTCTTTGGGATTACTACCCAGGAGATTCTCCACCCCCTTGGCACCCTGTCCCAGGGTGTCCCGAGGTGGAGCCAGCGCTCCCGGGTTGGGCTCCCAGAGCAGCAGGGAGGAGCCAGTCCCCAGCGCAGCGCAGTGGGGATTGGTTTGTGCCACCAGCAGAGAGCAGTGCTGGCTCACACTGCTCTGCCCTCCCCAGCTCCGGCCATTCCTCCCAGCTGCTCTCCCGGAGCTGCCTCCAGCTTCTGCTCCCACATGGAATTCACAGGTGGCCCTCCTGGAATTTTCAGGGGCTTTTTTCCAGCCCCTATGTCCAATCTCTGAAAGTCCCTCAGCAGCAGCTCTGCCCTCCTGAGTTCCCTCTGATTTGGTGGCATCATGAAAATTTTATTGAATTCATTTGGCTCTGGCACCCAGGCCATGAATCCCAGAATCCTCAGGGTTGGCAGAGACCTTTGGGATTATCCAGTCCAACAATCACCCCACAGCCTGTCCCCAAGGGCCACATCCAGATGAATCCTGAGCACTCCCAGAGACAGCGACTCCAAACCTCCCTGGGCAGCTCATTCCAAGGCCTCACCACTCTGCCAGGGGAATTTTCTTGCCCAATCTCCAACCTGAGCCTCCCCTGGTGCAATTTGAGGCCATTTCCTCTGCTCCTTTCCCTGCCCCTCCTGTCAGGGACTTGTGGGGAGCAGTGAGGTCCCCCCTGAGCCTCCTTTGCTCCAGGCTGAGCCCTTTCCCAGCTCCCTCAGCTGCTCCTCCCAGGATGTGTTTCCCAGCCCCTTCCCTGGCCATGCTCCAGCCCCTCAATGTCCTTTTAAAGTGACACAAAACTGGACACAGGATTTGAGGTGCAAAAGCCTTTCCCATTCCTGGCCTTGCTGCTGCTCCCCAGTTTGCCCTCAGTCACCCCATGCTGGCTGTCCTTTACTCCCTTTTGACCCTCACGGGATTGCAGGTGGCTTCCAGGTAGAATTATTCCATGTTTTCCCTGGGATTGAGGCTGCAGTGCCAGGATGGAGCTCTGTTATGGCCATAACAACTGCTTTTTTTCCAGGAATGTTCAATTTTGGAGATAGAAGGCCAGCTCCCTCTGAAATGCCTCTCATCTGGTCCCTGGGATTAATTTGTTTAAATGATTCCTTAAGTGAGTCACCTTTTATCAGAGGTGATGCTTATCCCCCTTGGATTCTCCCCTGGCAGGGACCTCAGCTCACTCTGCTTCCACCTTTTGTGTGTGTTATTCCCACTTCCCAAGTTGGATGTTTCAGCCCTTGTTCAATTCCAATTCACAGCCTGGACCCTGATTCCACAGGATGTGCCTGCAGCAAGGAATTCTCACAGGAAAGTTTCAGACCCACTCTTTTCAGTTGATTCAACATAGAAAAACAGACTCTCAAAGTGAAGTTCATTACACAGCAGAAAATTATGATCTCCCTCATTCCTGCCTCCCTTTTCTCTCCTTGGTTTGCGAGTTGTGTTTAGAAATTATACAACAGTTTGGATATTTTAACAAGTATGAGTTTGCCATTCTGTTGTGCAGTGGCCAATCCTGCTCACACGAATAAAATCAGAAATCACAAACATCACTTTGATTAAAAAATAAACCACATTAGTTAGGAGTCACAAAAGGCAGTAGAAAAGAATTCCGAGCATCACATTTTATTATACAATGATCAGACATAACCTTCAGCAAAACATTTCAAATACAACCAACAAGCAAAAAACCTTGCAATAACATCTAGAAAGAACAAAACTGATACCTTTCTCCATCAGAAAAATTTACAGAGTCTTCTACATTACTGGTGGTAGAATCATTTGCACGTGCTACAGCCTGAGGGATCGAAGCTTTTAACTGAGCCAGCTCTGCCTTGAGCTCCTCACACTGACAGGCCATTTGATTCTTCTCCACTTCTAGGACTTCAATCTGGCAAGCAAAATAGAAATAAAGCTGTAAAAACTATTCAAAACATTGTGTGGTAGAAAGGCTATGAAACAAGGAGTAGAAAATGGAGGTAATTTGAGTGATGGAAGTGTTTTTGAAGAGATGTACCTCGCTTTTGTATCTGTCCCTCTCAATGGTGCACTTGTCCAGCTGCCTGAAAACATCATCGAGCTGCACGGCGATCTCGTCCACCTCGCTCTTGCTCTCACCATCAGCGCATTTGCTGCACTCAGTCTTTAGGTTCTGCAGGGTGCTGCACTGCTCCCTGAGCGTGGCAATCTCCCCCAGGGCCTGCTGGTACAGAGCTGTCACCTCGGCCAAACTCCTCCCGTCGGCGCTCTCCTCTCCAGAGGAGGGAGCTGTCTCGGTGGCCTGGTGGCACATTTCCTTTTTCACGTATTTATTGTTCATCTCCAGAAGCTGCTGCTCCAGAGTCTCCACCCGTTTGGTTAACGCCTGGCATTTGCTTTGGTACATTTCCTTCTCTCTGTTCAATGCCTGCAGCTGATTTTTCAGTTCGTTTTCCACCTCTGCAGAGGTCTCAGGAACACCATTGACCTTCTGCTGTTCCCTGTCCACCCCTGCCCCAGGGACCTGCACTGGGATATCTTCCACCTCTTCCTTTTTCACCACCAGCTTTGGGAGCTCAGTCTGTGTTGCTGAGCTCAGCTGTTCACTCCTTGCCTCTGAAGTGGTTGCACTGCAAGGTTCCCCTGCGGGAGAGCTTTCCTTCTGCTTCTCCTCCTGATCCAAATTGATGCATTCTGTTTTCACCACAGGGACATCAGGATCTGCTGAGGGCTTTGGAGTGCTGCTCTCCTCTAGAATGATGACATCTTCATCATCATCCTCCTCCTCCTCGTGGTTGTTGAATGTTCTGTCACTGAGGCGAGGTGTCTTTAGGGACACAGGTGTCGCACAGCTCTGCGTCCTCCTTTTGAGGCTGAGGAGCAAAACATTAAAATAACATTAAAATAATCAGCTTATTGCTCAAATGCTGCCAAATCATTGTTTCCAACCACGTGCAGCATTTCTCTGAGCACTGGTCAAAAAAAATTACCACTCCAGAAAAATCCCCTGCATGGGATTTTCATTTGTGTAGCCAGAATAAATCCCTGTAAAAACAATCCACACACTCCCACATTATTCTGAAACAGCCTCAGCATTCCCAGGAACATCCCCACAGAGCTTCAGGGAAACAGCCAGTGCAGTGTGGAGAACAC
This sequence comes from Drymodes brunneopygia, assembly GCA_013400955.1. NCBI lineage: Eukaryota > Metazoa > Chordata > Aves > Passeriformes > Petroicidae > Drymodes > Drymodes brunneopygia. Next base: position 18,807 of record VZTZ01002004.1, read on the forward strand.
AAACTCTGCTCCTGAGCAGACAAATCACTAAAAACCTTCCTTGTCAGTGCACAGGAGCTTTTGTTGCATTCACTTTTGTAATTTCACAAAGTACCTTCAACTTTGAGCTTCCCCCATGCTCCCAGAATTCCCACAGGAATTCTGGCATCCAAAGCTGCCCCCAACACTGTAATTTTCATGAAGTTATTGAACTTTAGAAATAAACAGGAATCTCCTTTGTACAGCTCCACTCACCTGCTGTCAGCATCCATATGAGGGGAGGATACTTTAATTAAAATAGGCAGAGATCTTCTAACAGAAGCATCTGAAGATTTTGGTAGCAGTAACCTTGGAAGAGCTTCCTTTGTATTCGGAGCTGAGAATGTTTTGAAGTCTTTACTTGAAGAAACAGATGTTTTTAAAAATAATTCATTATTGATCTATAAGACAATGCAAGTTAAGAATGGAAATAAACAGATATTAGTGGATTCTTCAGGATAGATGGAAGCAGTTCTTTATATACCAACACCTACAATTCTGACATTTCCATATCCAAGAACCTCCTTAAACCCAGGCTCAGGCTTTTGGGATGAGAAAGGCTGACAAAGCTACTGCAAATCCAGTTTTCCATTTGAAAGTGCAGAATCCCAGAGCTTTTCCCAAACTGTGTCCCTGTGTGGAGTTTGCCCATCTGCCACAAACTCCAGGACAGACATCCCTGGAAAAGCTGCTCAGGGTTCACTCAGTTTGCCCAAAATGAGCAATTATTTCGCTTTTGTAAATTACTTTTGTGCTGGGGGAGATGGAATGGCAGAGAAACAATAAAATGAATGGGTTAAAACAGCACATGCAGCATCTCTTGTCCAGAAATGAAGGGATCTTTGGCCAGAAATTGACTTTGAATGCAACTGAAATTAAATGACATTTAGAAAATTTGTTTCTGAGTTACAATCCAGACATTCCCATCACTCAAACACCTTATCTGCCTCTGGATTTAATCTGAATTTGAGTGTCTCTTTGCACAAGTGGAGCTGTTCCATCTCTGTCCATCCCTGCCCCCTGAGATTCCAACTTTAAAGGACATCTTTACTTTCATATCCTCATCACATTTCTCTCCAACAAATCCCCCTTTAAGAATTTAAAGGATTCTTTAAATCCTTTAAGATTTAAAGAATTTAAGAATTGGGTGTCCTGCCATAGAAACAGCCATAAGTGACTGACATCCCTCTCTTTTGTCCTTCTCAAATTCTTTCCTAAGGAGAAAGAAATGGTGGATTTTCCCATCACTGGGCAGCAAAGAAAGGGGATTTTGGGTTTCCTCATGGTGAGCAAATCCTGCAGAGCCATCAGAGTAAAACTGGATGTTGTTAAAGCAGACATTTGGAGCCAGGGCAGCTTCAGGAATTACCTGGTGGCCATACTCCAATCGTCTCTTCAGTTTTTCCCTGTCCCTGGAAAAAACAGAAATGAAGAGCTCAGATTCAAACATTCATTCATTTATAAAAACTTTTATAAAACATTTATAAATCTAAAATCTAAAAGCAAACACAATACTCCTCATCTCAGCTAAATACAATAATCAAAGTATTCTTGTTTATTGAATGACATCTCCTCAGGAACCTGGAAGTTTGTATAGAATGAAGTTATTAACTTCCAACAAGTTCCCTCTCAGATTATTTATTTATTCAAATATTGAAACAACCCCACCAACCCACCTCTATAATGTGAGGCAGCATTACAACTACCCAAATCAATTTTTATCTAACACCTTAGCTAAGAACCCTTTTATTCTTAAAAGAAATGTATTGAGCTCTTCAGCTGCTTCAATGTGGACCTTGAAAGTAACACAGCCAAGGTCTCCTAACAGCCCTCAGAGTTTGGTTCTGGGACATCCCAAACTGCTCCCACACTGCCAATTCCTATGGAATATCAACCCCTCTGGGAGCTGGACTTTCACCCCAGCTGCTGCACTGCTCTCCTTGGCAGTTTTTAGCAGAATTTCCCAGAACTCACCTTTTCTTGTAGGTTTTTTCGTACGTCGGATGTATCAAATCGTCATCCTCGGGTTCCTCTGGCACGTTACAATTCCTGAGGGAAGGAAGGGGACAGGAGAAAACCCACAACAGAAAGAGCTGAACACCCCTGCTGCTGCTGCCAGGTGACAGAGAAGGCCTGGGGGGTGTCCCTGGGCTGTGTCCTTACCGGAATTGGGGGTCAGGGTTGAGGGAGCAGTACCACTTCTCCGGGAGGTGCTCGATTCCGTCCGGGAGCTTGCGCCACTTGAGGCAGGCGTCACACTGCACCCACGTCTGGTCAGGCTGCTTCCTGGGAAACCAGACACAAAAACCAAAATCAGTCAAGGTCTGCACATCAGACAGTGCCCTCATGGCAGAGAAAGCAGTGACAGTGAGCTCAGCCCTGTGCTGTCTCAGTGGGACTCACTGGATCTCCTCGACGGGCAGAGCCATGGGATATTCCTCGTTTTTCTTGGTTTTCATCTCATTCCAGTAATCGTTGAGCTTTTCTCCCAGTGCTGCTATCGTCAGTCTGCAAAGGAAAGGATTTAAAGACCACCTTGAATAACCCAGTTCTAGCACAGAGAGAACCCTTCTAAACTCCAGTGATAGAGTAAGTGCATGAACCACTTTAATATTTCTAATTGCACAACAGTGGGGAAAAAGCTTTTCTAAAACCTTTCCCTTTTTTCTTTTATAAAATATTTTTTGACTTAGAAACCTGTAGAGATGAGGAGTTGTCTGAAGTCATGTTGGCCAGCAAAGGAATTGCTGGAAATACGAGTCAGAGCACAAAGACTGAAACCAAAGGGGCTTCACCAGCTCAGCCTCAACCAGAGAATTTAAAAAAAGCACAAAACCAATCCAGCAGCTCCCCCTGGTTTTGGCTGTTCCTGCACATCCCAAATGCAGGTTCATGGCTGCTCTAAGCTGATGTCCAACTTTACAGCAAAGAGCTGGCAAACATTTGATCACTTTAATGTGATGTAAAGTCTGCACTCTGCTCAAAGGAGCAGCCCAGTCTCAGCCAGGGTCAGTTTTAGTTTTGTTTCCTGCTCAAGGCTCACGGTGCAGCTCAGGGCTGGCACACCCAGGAGGGAGAGGTGAGGAACAACAACAACCCCCCAAGTGAGCTGGAGGTGAGGACAGCCCTGTCAGCCTCTGGAATTCACCTCTGAGCAATCAGTGGATGAGTAACCAGGCCCAGCCCTCCCTGGCTCATCTCAGCACCTGACACTGCCCCAGGCCTTGAACCAACACAAATGTTTGTGCAGTGAACTCGTGTGACCCCACAGGGTTCAGATCCAGGTCACCTCTGACCCCCAGGCAGGGACTGCTGAGCCAGGAGGCACCAGGGGGGCAGAAATGAGATCACAGCCCTTTTCTGGGGAGGGGAAAAGTGCAGGGCACCTTTACAGCATCAAATTCACATTTTTATTCTGGGCTGGAAAGTCATCTTTTGAAAGCCTGGAGCCCTCTTAGCAGGAAAACCTTCCTAGAAGGAGTTTCAAGTGTGGTGTCACTGTGCCCACCCATATTCCAAGACGGGGGCTTTTTTAGAACCCCATAAAAGTCCTTTACACCTAATTCCAGACAGGTGACATTTCTATTCCATCCTTAAAAGCTGGAAGTAGATTTTCCCAAGGTTTTGCTGTGTGGTTTTAGCAGCGTTGCCCAGGTGATTTTAGGATTTGATTTTTTTAGGATTTAATTGTGGGGGGAGATGGCTGGGGGTAAAATCAGAGAAAGTTGGGAACAAGAAAGTTGTAACAGAATTTTAAGTGCTGAAATCAGAGGTGAAATGCAGTTGCTGCTTCCTGGATGGAATGCACTTGGCACGCAGGGAATTTGGATGATCAACAACACAGCAACCTCAGGAACAGAGTGGAGACATCACAGCCAGGTCCTGCTGGAATGAACCCCTGCAGGAATGGGAACTCCATTCCCACAGAGCAGCTGCACAAAATCCCTCTCCTCAGATGAACTTGGCTCGTTATAATTTAATTGTAAGATTAACTCACAGCTCCACCCCGAAGTTATGTCCAGGAATGTGACACTCAAAGGTCTGGAGGTCTTTTCCAACCTTAATGATTCTCCCATATTGTTGGATATTGATTTAATTCTATTTTGGACAGACTGGTTCTGCACAAAAGGTCCTGGATTTCCTGAGGTGCTGACAGACAAATCAAGCCCAAGTTTGGTTCAAAAAAACCCCAACAAGTGGAAAACATTCCCTGCTCACTGTGCCAGCCAAGGGCATTCCCAATTCCTGCCCCTCTGCCAAGGGAAGTGTTGGTGCCACATGCAGGAAATGATTCAGGATCACCCTGAAATTTCCATAGCCACATGAAAAGCACATGGAAAATTCCTCCTCCTGAGCAGCCACAAAAGAATATCCAGGGAAAAACATGGGAACAAGGCTGGTGTGGATATGGGGAGTGGGAAGAAAATCATAAGGGAAGAGGAGACAAAAAAGGGTCTAAAAGGAGCTGTTTGCATTTAAACCAGGTTTGGCCCATGGATTTTCATTCTTCCTATTTAAAGAAGCAGCTTTATCAAGCATTTCCCACTAAATAACATAATATGATATAGCAAATGCAGATAAAAATACCTGTATTCATTGGTGTAGTCAAAATCTTGTTTGTTGTGGGTTGGTTTTAGGAAGTTGCACTCAATAATCCCAACAACACCCACACCCATGTTGTTTGCCTGCAAGGAATTAGGGTTTATCAGGAAAACCAACACAAATCCCATGCCAATAATGCAAGAGTTTGCTGGAGATAATTATTAACTACATCTAAACTGGGTAAAAAGGATTTTCTGGCTTAAGAGAATCTTGATAAATAACAAATCCTCTGTTCCACCCCTCTTTTGTTCTGAAAGATTTGCTCAGATTTATGTTTTTGTATCAAACAGCCTCAAACCCAAACAATTTATTACAATTTTTAACTGCTGCACACAGCAAAAAAGGTGATTTTATAAAGTATATATTCTTACTTTCCATCCATATTCTTTTTTAAAATCAAGTGTTTGAATGAAATTTGTCAGGATGTTAAAATATTTTGAAGCCTCAATTTCTTACCTTTAACTGACAGCCAACTCTTTCATAAGCTTTGATGAGTCTGTTCTTGTGGTACATCATTATTCCATAATGATCTTTGTTTCTGCAGTTAAATCCAAAAGTAATTCTGACTGTTTTGGCCTTTGAGCAGATATTAAGGAAAAACAGGGTGAATTTCATGGGAACACAAAAAATAGAATTACTCTGAGTGGATCTTGGAATTTTCTTTTTTTATATTGAGATAATTCTTTCAGTATGGCTTAAAAACACCAAAACCCCCCAAAAACAAGCCAAAATTCATCAATATAATTCAGAATCCAGTCCAGCAATGGAAATATGAAAGGATACATTGAGAAATTTGGGTCTGTAAATATCCCTCTCGATGAAGGCCAAACTTTTGGAAACCAGCTGTGTTTTCACTTTCTGTCCTCTCAGGATGATCTGCATGGTTGGCTTCAGGTACAAAATACTGCAGTAAGCCTGTAAAACAAACATTATATTACAATTAAAACATTTACACCCTCCAGCTTCCAAAAATAAATCAAGTTTTAAAAAATCCAACACGTACTCTTAGGGAGTAATCACTTTCTGGAACAATCTGGTCCAGTCTCTCCTGTTTTTTGTAGCCTCTTTTTCCTGTTTCATCCAAGTCCTCTGGAATTCTGATGTCGTATTTATCCTTGTCAAAGTCAAATTCTGGTTTGTCATTTTTATCTCTAAGAATGAAGATGGGAAAATGGATTAATGAGAGGGGAGGGAAAGCAAATAGAAAGGGAGGCATTGTGGTGGGACCAGGAAAGAAGGAAAAAAAAAGGGGAATTCCTCTGAGATTTGCCAAAATTCACGTTTGAGTCCAGCTTCCCACAGGCTTTTTCCAATTATTCCACATACAAAAAAAAATCCCCAAATCCTTCTGTTTGCACACATGGAAATAAAATATAAAATGAATGAGATAAGAAACTGGATTTCTCTTACTTTCTGAGATTCCAAATGATAATCCTGGTGCCTTTTCTGCCTATGATGGCATCCAGCTCTGCCAGTAACTTCTCCTCAGTGGAGAACAAGGAATGTGTCAGGATGGCCTTGAGGCTGTTCCTGGATTCTGCTGGGTCGCTGATCTGCCGTGGCCACTGGGTTAAGGAGAGGGATTTGGGATGGAGTGATAATTCCAAAAAAATGAGGAGATTTCTGGACTCATTTCCCAGCTTCTCATTCCACATCTCAAACTTAAATGTTTTAACAAATTACGGCATCTCACAGAATTTTTTGGCTTATGACTCCCCTCCAAGGAGAGAATCTCAAAGGTTTTAACAAACCACAGCACCTTACAGAATTTTCTGGCTTATGATTCCCCTCCAAGGAGAGAATCTCAAAGGTTTTGTTGTGGTTTCAAACCACAACAGGTTTTAACAAACCACAGCACCTCACAGAATTTTCTGGCTTATGACCCCCCTCCAAGGAGAGAATCTCAAAGGTTTTAACAAACCACAGCACCTCACAGAATTTTCTGGCTTATGACCCCCCTCCAAGGAGAGAATCTCAAAGGTTTTAACAAACCACAGCACCTCACAGAATTTTCTGGCTTATGACCCCCCNTGTTTATGACTCCCCTCCAAGGAGAGAATCTCAAAGGTCTTAACAAACCACAGCACCTCATAGGATTTTCTGGCTTATGACTCCTCTCCAAGGAGAGAATCTCAAAGGTCTTAACAAACCACAGCACCTCATAGGATTTTCTGGCTTATGACTCCCCTCCAAGGAGAGAATCTTGATACAAACATCCATAAAACCAGCCAAGGATTTGCTTTGCTGCCGTAACCCCCCGAATTCACCCACAGCAGGAAAGCTGAAAGGATATGTTGGTTGGTGAATGTGACGATGGGAACCATGACGTGCTCTGCTTTGGTGACTTCCAGGAAGGTCTGGGACAGCAGCCCCACGCTCATGGTGTCCCCATTCTTGGTGAAGACAATGGCATCCTTGCCCAGGCGCATGGAGCCCGATTTGAAGCCGTTCCCGTAGAGCCCCACGGGAACGCGCCCGTTCATCACCGACTTCTCGCTGAATCCAAAGCTGAAACGTGGGGAAAAAAAGGTGGAAAAATCCTTGGAAGACTTCAGAGTTCAAGAGGTGCACGTGTAGGATTTGCCAAATTACTCAACACAATCCTCTTGGTTTAGAGGTGAGGGATTCCTGCGCAATTCAATCCTAAAATCACCTGGGCAACGCTGCTAAAACCACACAGCAAAACCTTGGGAAAATCTACTTCCAGCTTTTAAGGATGGAATAGAAATGTCACCTGTCTGGAATTAGGTGTAAAGGACTTTTATGGGGCTCTAAAAAAAGCCCCTAACCCTGTCTTTTCCCCCTCTTTTTACCTACAAAATGTCTCATCTCCAAGTTTTCCATATTACATTTCAAGTAAAACAGGAAACTGCATGTGGAATTTAGGAAGCTGTTAATTATGGTGTCTAACAGAAAAATAACAGTTTGAACTGAATCTTGCTTAAATTTCAATCTGAAAGAAGACCAATCTTTTCCACTAAGAGAAAAATTGGACAGAAGGCTCTTTGCTACTGTAGAAATAAGAGAAAAATCAGTTCCAACCCTACAGCATACTTCAAGATAAACAGACAATTCATTAATTTTTCTACAATACCTTCTATTGTTAATACTCCAAGAGGTTTGAGCTGAATCTCCCTTCTGTCATTCACGAACTTAAACTAAAGCAATTAATAATAATAATAATGATGATTATGATGACAGTAATAAGCAAAAAGTCTGAATTCTCCTTATCTCCACTAGCAGGCACTACAGAGAGTTTCCACAGCAGAAAGGGAAGGCTGAGAGAAAGGATAAAAGGAAATGATGAGGTCAAAGTTCCCTGACAAAAGTTGCAGGGGAGCTTTAGTAGCACCTTTCTGCTCTGGAGTCTCAGCTGGGCATTCAGGACCTTCAGAAATGCTGAGTTTATGAGCTAAATCAGTGAATTAAATATGAAAAAAAGGAATAAACTGAGCAATACCAGAAGCAGAGCTGGAATTTGCACTAGACAGGTGAAGAGGTGCCCACCTGAGCATTTTGTGCAGCTTCTCAGAGTTCATCCCATTCCCATTATCCGTGAAGGTCAGGCAGATGTTGTCGTTGATGACGGTTTTGTCGATCCAGATCTGCTTGGCGCTCACATCGGGATCGTAGGCATTGTCTGAGGGCAAGGACAGCAAACACCAACACTTCAACTGCTTCAGTGCAAGCACATTTTAATTAAAAACGGTGGGATGGAACAGCTGCATCCAGCCCAGGATGCACCCAAACCAACACAAAATTCCCCAGATGTTGATGAGAGCAACACAGAGGCCAAAAACGTGGCTGGAGGTGAGCGGCTCACACGAGGACAGAAAACGAAACCAAGCCAAGGTTCCAGTTTCATTTCCTGCCTGCAGAGCAGCTGATGCAATGTTTACTTTCTCCCAGCCCTCACAGAGGGGAGCTGCAAAATGCTTTAGACTCCGTTTACAGGATGTGAAAGGGTGAAACACGAGTGAAACAGAAACCAGCGCTCCACAGAGCCCTCCTGGCAGCAAAGCCAGGCCCAGCCTCAGCTGCCCCAACTTCTCTTCCCCTCATCCCCTGGGATTTGGGAGGGGAGGAAGGGTGGGATGTGATGACAGCTCTGCCTCACTGCCTGTTCTGCAGCTTCAGCTGAGAGACACAAAACAGCTCAAGCCAATAAAAGGAATCACAGCTTGGCAGGTTCTTCCTATGGACTTGGAAGTCCAAATTGCATCACAGTGAAATATTTAATAAATTGTATTTCAGCATCACAAAAGAGGACACACAGGTACAACTGGAAGTTTGGAAGTGTTTGGAGTGTTAAAAGAGCTGAGATGATTGAACAGATTGTACTCCCAAAACAGGCAGGCCTTTCCACAGCTACAGGGCTCTGGTTTCCTCCTTTGGGACAGCTTTGGCTTATCCAGCTGGAAAATCCATGTGTTTTGGGGAAGGGAAGGGTCTGGGGAAGGGTCTGGGGAAGGGTTTGGGGAGGGGGAAGGGTCTG
>VZTZ01002004.1:44638-63934 GCA_013400955.1 Drymodes brunneopygia
AGCCTTTTCCTCTTCCTCATAGGAAAAAAATATATGAAAGGACTTTAAAGATCATCCAGCTCATCCCTGAGCTCTTCCACTGTCCCAGGGAGCTCCAAGCTCCATCCTTGGACATTCCAAGGATCCAGGAGCAGCCACAGCTTCTCTGGGCAGCCTTTTCCTTTTTCTCACAGGGAGGAAATATTTTAAAAGACCTTAAAGATCATCCAGATCATCCCTGAGCTCTTCTACTATCCCAGGGTGCTCCAATCTGCCCTTGTACATTCCAAGGATCCAGGAGCAGCCACAGCTTCTCTGGGAAGCCTCTTCCCCTTCCTCACAGGGAAGAAATATTTAAAAGGACCTTAAAGATCATCCAGCTCATCCCTGAGCTCTTCCACTGTCCCAGGGAGCTCCAAGCTCCATCCTTGGACATTCCAAGGATCCAGGAGTAGCCACAGCTTCTCTGGGAAGCCTCTTCCCCTTCCTCACAAGGAATATCTAAAAATCCCTTGACTAACTTAAAACCTTGTGTTTGGAAGAGTAAATGAATGGATTAAAGAAGAAAAAAGGAGAAGTTTCTTTACCCCGTATCTGATCTTGAGCAGCTCCATGATCCTCAGGATGTGTGGTCGGCATTCCTGGTGGTTTTCCACCAGCTGAGAGGTGACAGGAGAGGATTCTGTGTCCACCTCTGGCACAAAGGCCCATTTGTACCTGGAATAAATGGATTGGTTTCTTCAAAAAGATGAAAATCCTTCCTTGGATCGTGCCTGCTTTAGTGCAGCACCGGTTGTTTCTACAAAAATCTGCCATAAATGGTTCCTTTTGCTATTAATGAATTATCACATTACTAATTCATCAATATTTAAATACAAGTACCTCCAAAACATTCCCAAGTGTGTGCACATGGAAAACAATCCCCACCTCTCTCCTCTCCCAATTTTCCAAGTTCAGGAATGCTCTGAGCATGGTGAAATCCTCCTACACCACCCCCAAATCATTCTCCCAAACCCCCCCAAAATTCCATTTATCTAAATATCACCACTCCTAAAAGGAAGGCAAGGTGAAACCTTGAGGAGAACAGAATTATTTGGAAGGATTAGGGAAAAAAAGAAGAGGAACTCACATTTGGAAGAGCTGCATCCTGTCAGGGGGGAAGGAAAGGGCAGTGTCCAGGAATTTGCAGGCTGCCAGGTACAGGCACAGCTCGTTGGGCTGGATCTCAGCTCCACCTCCATCCCCTGAGCCTTTGGATTTGCTGATTTTGCTGTTGCTCCTGAGTTGAAATTTTAAAAAAAAAAAAGTCCCATTAAAACTCAAATCCACCCCAAGCTTTTCAGTCAGCACAAGAGGAATCTCCACATTTACACAAACAAGCTCATGTATGAGTATTTTTATTTTATTTTTATTCTGTAGGAGCAAAATGATCTAAAACACACCAAAAAATGGCAGCATAAAATATTCAACTGCTGACACAGCATTTAACTTTATTTTTCTACATAACTGATAATTAATATCTATATTTTTTTAAGCTTATCACTGTTTTAGCTGCTAGGAAAAAATCCTAAATTATGATTTAGCAGCACCAGAAATATAAAAGTGCAATAGCAAAATGTCCTGTTGGCTCCTCCCCATTCCAGAGAATTAATTAATTAATTAATTTTAAAGAATTCTCTCAAGCTCTCCTCCTCATGCCAGAGAATTAATTAAATAAATTAAATAAATTAAATAAATTAATATTAAAAATCTCTCAAACTCTCCTCACCATCCTAGAGAATTAATTAAATTAATTCATTTTTTAAAATTCTCTCAAACTCTCCTCCCTATCCCAGAGAATTAATTAATTAATTAATTAATATTAAAGAAATATCTCCAACTCTTACTTTGATGGTTCCTCTTCCTCAGTCAAATCTTCCTCCAGCTGTAAAAATGTCTGGATCTTTAAAGAAATAATTCTGGAGATGCTGAAATGTTCATACAACTCAATCCCAACGAAAAATGATGTTTTACATTGAAAAGGAACTTTTAATGATTAATAAATCAGGCAAGAGATCCCATAAACAACACCAAAATAAATCCCAAAATCATTTCCTAATGACAATTTAACCTTTCCCCCCCAAATCATCAGATTGGAAATGAACATTTCCAAGCAGGGAAGAGGAAAAAGGTAAAGTGGGAAAAACCAAAAGCTGATTTATTTTTTTTTTTAATATAAATTCAAGAGTTGTTTTTTACCAGTTCTGTGACCATGATTGGCCACAGCGAGGTGAGATGTTGAGGGGAAATCCTCAACAAGAGGACTCTGAAGAACAGAAACATCTGGGCAGCCACCAGGGAGCTCTGGCCCACACGGAGGTTCTCAGTCAGCCGTTCTGGAGGAAGCAAAAAAAAAAGGGGAAAAAACAAAATTTAACTAGAATTTTCCTGAATTTGTGTTGTTTTGGGAGTTAAAGTGTGGAATTGTGGAATGGGGTGGGATGGAAGGGGTGTTAAAGATCAGTCAGTGCCACCCCTGCCATGGCAGGGACACCTCCCACTGTCCCAGGCTGCTCCAACCTGGACATCCTTGGGCACTGCCAGGGATCCAGGGGCAGCCACAGCAAAGCTGGGAATTCCAGCCCAGACCCTCCTCACCCTCCCAGGGAACAATTCCTGCCCAAAATCCCACCCATCCCTGCCTCTTTCATCTCAGCCATTCCCCTTGTCCTGTCACTCCATCTCCTGTGAAATGTCCCTCTCCACCTTGTAGAAGGTGGCAAAACCAAATTTTTACTTTATGATCAGTTTTGGGCTGAGTTCTTTGCATTGTATTAAATGAATTGTAATTCAGGCAAAAACCTGAGTGGGTAAAATGTGATCAAAACTGACATTTAAGGAGGACAACAACAGCTCCAGAATGGCTGGAACATTGCCATGAAATAATCCCATTTCCAGAGCAAAGGCCTTGAAACCCAGATTCCTGTCTCTCCTTGCTGAGATCATTTATCCCTTAGAATTCAGGGGATTCATAAATTTTGTTCCAAATTTTTAAAAAATGGAAGCATTTGTAGGAAAAGAGATGATTTGCTTTTCTTAACAGAATTCATACAGTGGAATGGTTCGGGTTGGGAGGGACATCAAAGATCAGCCACATCCATGGGCAGGGACACCTCCCACTGTCCCAGGCTGCTCCAGGGACACTTCCAGGGATGCAGGGGCAGCTTCTCTGGGCAAAGGGATTTGTGCTGCAGCTGGAGGGAGGGCAGGGATGAGGGCTCACCTTGGATGAGGGGCAGGTACAGGTGGTACTGGTCCAGCTCCCCGCTGAAGACGGCGAAGGCCTGGCGCTTGAGCAGCATGGCCTTCTGCTCCCAGCTGGGGTACAGCTTCAGGGCACTGCTCTGCATGGCTGCAACACACACAGCAGGGTCAGCCACCCTCCACACCTGCCAAAATAACCCCTGGGCCCTGAAACCTGCAGAGGGGAACTCTCTGTGGGATGGGGAGCTCATCCTGGGGAGTAAAATCAATCTTGTGTTGTCACCGTTCAATGATTCGTTTAGAAATCTTTGGAATTCTTGAAGAAGAGGCTGAAGCTGCTTGAGGTCAATTTTAGGGGTTTTATCCCACCTTTTCCCCTCAGGATTTGTTCTTCCACACTTTCCTCAAGCTTGAATTAGAGGTCACAGCACATTAATTCAAGGTTTGCTGCACTGCTCGTGGCAAGCACCTGTAGGGTTTGGCAAAGCCCCCTCACACTTGGACAACTCAAAATTAGGGCAAAGTGTGAATGTGGGAGCCCAAGAGAAGCAGCTCTACAGCAAAACCTCCTCTGGTGTGTTTTAGACATGACCAAAATCCAGGTTGAACTCAGCTTTAGCTGGGAATGAAGTTCACCAAATGATCAATTCTGCACAGTCAGCACTTGATGGATGCAGCAGGGTATTGAAAATGCACCCAAATGGCTCAAATGCAAAGAGATTCCAAAGTAAGGGAGAAATAAATCAGGAGCAGCTGATGCTTACTCATCAAATCCTTAAACATGGTCTTCTCGTGTGTGAGGAGATGGTCAATGATGGATCTCCAGCTGCAGGAGAGAAAGAAGGAATTAGATATCCAGGGAAAGCTGTGGATTCACCTCAGAGATGATTTGGGTCAAACTTTTCATGCAAGGAAACAGTTTGGACACAGAATTCATGTGCAAACTCTTGTCTGGAGCAGACTTAGTGCTGAGACCCATTTTTAACATTACCCCATTCCATCAGAAAGCTCTAAATGGAATTTTCCTCTCAATTTGAATCTTCCCCTTTAAAGCTTTTCCTTGCAAGTTCAGAATCCAAGCTTGGAGTGGTACAACCCCAGATCTTACTGAGTGCACGAAGTGTCCATCTGGAAAAAAGCTGGATCCATGTACAATTCCAGCACTTCTTTCTTCCAGGCTCTCTTGGTGTAGGCGTAGCCACTGAGGGAGCTGAGCAGCTGAGCACCAGCACGGAAACTGGGAATGTTGTAGGCACTGGGAAAGAGAAGGAAAATGATCAATCTGGGCTTTTTTAAAGTTCAAGAATAGATTTCAGCTGGCAAAAAGGTTGGTTTGAATGAGATTTTTAGGTAGGAATTGTTCCTCGGGATGAAATTCCCAGCTTTGCTGTGGCTGCCCCTGGATCCCTGGCAGTGCCCAAGGATGTCCAGGTTGGACACTTGGAGCAGCCTGGGACAGTGGAAGGTGTCCCTGCCCATCCAGGGGTGGGATGAGATGGGATTTAAGGTCCTTTCCAACCCAAATTCCAGGATTCCATGCCCTGTGTCTCCATTGGAAATCATCCATCTCTCCCACATTTGTGAGCAAAACTGGGAAGGGGACAGGGGGAGAGGAGGCTTTTCCTGCTCCCTGGAGGATCCTGGGACCTGCCCAGGCTCTGCTGCCCCGTCCCCACTCCCTGACAGCACAGAAAGGGAGATTGGAGTAACACCCAAAATCCCAGGTGAGGGAATCCCAGCAATAACAGGGTCAGCTCCTGGGGAAACCCAGCTGAAACCCAGCTGAAACCCAGCTCAAACACAGTTTAAACCCAGCTCAAACACAGCTGAAACCTAACCCAAACCCAGCTGAAACACAGCTGAAACACAGCTNAAACCCAACTCAAACTCAACTCAAACCCAGCTGAAACACAGCTCAAACCTGTCTCCCTGCTTTTTGCAGGGTTCCATGTTTGTAATTTTGCAGTAGAAGTTCCCATGCATTTTCTAGAAACACAGTCCTTGTTTTCTTAACCGGCCAAGCTTGTTTTGAACTTTTAGATTGTTTTTCATTCCTTTCCCCTGGGGTGGAGAAGAGTGATTGACCATGTCTTTATCCTGTGACCTTACAGAGGTGGTAACCTCTTTCACCAATCCATGATTGTCTTTAAAAACAGATATAAATGAGAGAATAAAGAAGGGCAGACCCCTTTTGGGTGGTCCTGCCTGGTGGTTCAAACTGCTGCTCTGAAACCTGCGTGTTTCTTTCGTAGCCAGCTGTGCAACACAAACCCAGCTCAAACCCAGCTCAAACCCAGCTCAAACCCAGCTCAAACTCTGTCAGAACAGGAGCAGGGACTGGAGAAAGCAGCAGAGCAGAGTTTGGAGTGCCCAGGCCGGGAGGGGCTGACCTGTGGTTGCGCAGGTAGGGGAAGACGAAGTAGAGCAGGCGGGAGATGAGGGGCACGGCCTTCTCCTTCTCATCGCTGCGGTAAACCACGTCCAGCAGGGAGGCCAGCACCTGCACAGGGACAGCAAACTCCTGAGAACACAGCTGAGAGAGGGGAGAGCCCCCCAGGAGATTTATTTTGTCTGCCAGGCAGATCCTCCTCAGCTCGATAACCCCACAGAAGAGAGGGTCTCACCTCCGCGAGCAGAGAAAGGGCTTGGACGCTGTAGATGGAAGGAGCAGAGGCAGAAACCATTGAGGATGGGGCCACTGTGGTATCTAAAAGAGGCAAAATAAAAGAGTTTTCTCCTCAGGCAGGTCTGAATGTTGCTGTTTCCTAATTTGCAGAACATTTCTTTGCACGTTGGTGTTCCACCGAAATGTTAAATCGTGCAAACCCCACATCATCAAACCCCATATCATCAAACCCCACATCATCAAACCCCTCGTGCTCTTCAGCAGAGGAGAAGGAGCAGCAGGGGCCAGGGAAAGCCACCTTACCATTGGCATCCTCCACGTTGAACTCATCTGGTAGGATCTGAGGCTGAGCTTTCACCTCCAAGTTCCTGCTCAGCCAACTGGTCTGCTCCAGGGAAGAGCCAGCAATGGTCCCCACAGCCTCCAGGATCTTCTGGGTCACCTCCTGGGACATAATCCAAGTGGCATCAGATCTTTCATTGGGATATTTAATTGGGATATTTAATTGGGATATTTAATTGAGATATTTAATTGGGATATTTAATTCCCAGGGAAATGAGGAGTTGCAGTGAAACGAAATCCCATCCAGCCAAAGCAAAGCAGAGACCAGGAAATGACAACATTTTCTGGCATTGGTGGCATTTTGCTGGCAAGACTCTGAAGCAGAAGGGGAGGTTGAATTTCTCTGCTGGGACATGAAAGTCCCGTAACCAGAACCCAAAACCAGCCAGGTCAGCAGTGTTCAAAGTGTCCTGGTGAAATCAGGCAGTACAGGAGGAGAATCCTGCTCTGCCCCTTTCTTGGAGCTGAGCTCAGGGTCATTCCCATTTCCAAACCCTGCTGGCAGCTCCAGGGATAATCAGGCCACTCATTTTCTCAGATAACTCAGAGATTTTAACATTCACACACAGGAGGTAAATTTGTAACATCCCACTTGTGTCATGAGTTCAGTTCTGAGAAAAATCATAATATTGCACAGAGAAAACAGCTTGGAAAAGAGTTTGAGCATTTGGCACAAAATTCTGTTTGTGTCTCGTGTTTGAGTCTCCCCTGTTCACCAGGTCTCAACCAAAAAATGTGGATGCACATCCAGACACCCCCAAACCCACAGGAATTCAGGTACAAAGGACAGACCAGGTCCCCTCCACTTTTACTCAGTTTGCAGTGCCAGGTTTAGGAACTAAAAGGTGAATTTGACCCTGCTGTACCTGCAGATCTTTCTGGTCCTTTTTGTTTTCCAGGGTGGGTGTCCTTGTCACAAAATCATTCAGGATGCTGTGGGGAGATCAGAGGCCTCTGAGTCAGGAATTGCACAGTGAAAAAGCTCTGTGAGAGCTCTGTGAGAGCTCCCCTGTCTCATGCAGTACCTGAGGAGAAGGAAGTGGCCAGGAGGAGCCAAGTTCAGCTGCACAGACTCTCTGAGGAGCCCCAACAAGGGCTGGAAGTTCTCCTGCAGGGCTGGGACAGCGAGTCTGCCAAAAAAAACCAAAATAAAATAAAATAAAACCACACCTGAGTGAAGGCAGAGTTAAGGAAAGAACAGAAAAGCAACAAATAAGAGGAACTTGGTGGCATCAAAGCTTCAGGATCAGTCCTGACTCTGAGTGTCACCTCCCCTTCCAGTGTCACTGTGACAACAGCCAAGGGACAGCACATTTCCTGCAGAGAAGTGTCCTGGGACATGGAGATCCAAGGAAAGCAGAAATGACAATATTTGGCTGTTCCCTCACTGGAGTCAAACAGAAAATTCTCTTTTAGAAGGGCTGAGTTACCTCTGGATGAAAGCATAACTGAACTGCAGCACTGGGATATCCACCAGGGAAGATTTCTGGAAAAGAAAAGCAAACCCACTCTTAATTGCCAGCAGAAGGAAAAAGAAGATCCAAGCTGGCCTTGGGCACTGCCAGGGATCCAGGGGCAGCCACAGCAAATCTGGGAATTCCAGCCCAGACCCTCCCCACCCTCCCAGGGAAGGATTTATTCCCCAAATCCCATCTAGCTCCACTCTCTGATAATTTAAAACCATTCCCCCTGTCCCATCACCATCTGATTTATTTAAAAAATCCACTTATTGTGGATCAAAGCACATCCTGGATACCAAAACTTATCCAGGAGCAAAACAGAATCCCACATTTAAAAGCAAACCCTTCTCACAATGCTCCAAAACACACTGGAACAGATCCAGGCTGGAATAACATGAAGAAAATGGAATTATTTTCCTGCTCACCTCTTCCCCCTTGATTTGTGCTGGTTTCTTGACCACCTCTTTGACCAGATATAAGATGGTGTCAATTTTCAGTGTGTTCAGGGCACAAATTAAGTCCACAAGGATAAGCTGGGATGCACTGGCCACTGGGAGAATCTGAGAAAAGGAAATGAAACAAAAGACACATCCCTCAGACCAAAACAGCTTTTTGTGTGATTACCCAAATATCAAAATTAATTAAATGTAAATTACAGAGGTTAAATCAAACACAGCCCTTGCCATTTAAAGATCTTCTCCCAATGTCTTGTGGAAACAACTGGATTCTGCTCCAATGAAATCAGGAAAGGAAAAGGTTCTGCCCAGAATAAATAATGAGCTCCAGAGAACACACACAGCTCTCATTTTCTCTGAAAATTGAACTTTATATGGTATTTAAAATATAATTGTCCAATGGCAATCCACTATTGAATAAAAAATGGCTTTTACTCTCAGATTTAAACCCACGAGTTTTATTTGATTATTTATTGAGGTTTAATTGTAGTCCTGATGCTTTTTCTAAATAAGAGCATTTCAGATTTTCAGTCCTATTTAAAAAAACTCAAAGAATTTACAGAATTGAGAACTGCCCATATAAATGTAACATTTGGGTTTCTACAGGAAATCAAAGGGTGCCTCTCTTTGGTTTCACCTTGGTTTTACTGTGACTCCTGTGAGGTTTCTTGCTGTTCCACACTGCTGCAATTGCTGCCATCAGCTGCACCCCAAGCTGTGCTGTCAGAGGATTCAGGAAATCCAATATTTTTGTTCTCAGTGTCTGGAAAGAGGGGAAAAATGACTATCAATATAAGGCAAAGACCTCCTGGTTTATAAAACATTATTTCTTTTCCTAGGATGCACAGAAAATAAACAATAAAAGAGCTCTTTCTAAAACGCACTGGGGAGGATGAGGAGATAATTAAAAAATCAGCATTTTAGAAGAGCTCCTACTTTGGTTGCTTTGAAGTAGACTGAAGAGGAGCCTTTAGTTGTCCCAAAGAAATCAGTTGGTCTTTTCTGGGAGTCTTCCCTCTTGATGACACTCCAGAGGAGGCTCATGGTGTTCACAACTCGAGGCAGCTCCTCCAGGATGGCATTCCTGGCATTCCTCAGGTTGGCAGGTTCAGCTGAACAGGAGGACTGGGGAAAAAAAAAAAAAACCAACCAAAATATCAATGTTCAAATAATTTATTATGCACCACAGAGCCTAAAAATTGTAGGGAGCACATCAAAAGATAACTCAAAAGAAAATAAAAGTGTGTTAAGGATAGAGGGCTGATATTTGCATCACCAAGATGATCATGAGCAGTGATTTAAAATTCACTTTGCAGGCTTCAAACACAGAAAATGAAGCTCAGCCCTTCCACTTTGAGTCATCTCAGTTCTTTGGGTGTGCCAAGAGGCCTCTCTGAGGTGATTTTCTTGTGCAATTCACTGTTTTTTTTCTCCTGGAAGGGAAGGGGATGTGCCTGTGCTGCCAGGGGATCCCCACGTACCTTTTTTGTTGGGCTGGGATGATCCAGGAGGCAGAAGTGCCCGATGGTTGTCAGCCCTTCCAGCAGGGTCAGGGGGTAATCTGGAGTCACATTTTCTCTTTTAGAAGTGAAGCTTTGGAAGGGGGACAAAAAAACCCAAACAGGTTAATGAGCCAAGTGGTATTTCCTTGATTAAAAATTCCTGTTGTTATCCCATAGCTAAAATTGGAGTGAGTATCAGGAATATCAGGTCAGGAATATCAAAAAAGGATCCATAAAACTGGGAAGTTTAATACTTGGATGGAAGGGAGAGAGAGAGGCAGGAAATATCAGAGCTGCTGCTCCTCTTTCCTCTCTTCCTCCAGCTGCTGCAACAATCTCCAGCTCAGTCCAGGGAGGTGCAGCAGGAATCAAGGGTCAGACTCTGGGAGCCACAGAGTTCGAAATTTCCATGGAAAGGGGAATTTTGGGGATAACAAATCCCACCCCGGTGGCTCTTACCTGGCAGATGTTTTGGCTGATGTCCTCACAGCTTCATTTTCATACTGCTTGACCAGCTCATCCAGATTTTTACAGATCTGCACCACAAATGGAGCCACGGTCCAGCCCAAGGACTTCCCAAAGTAGGGCAGGGAGCTGGTGACCAGTGCCACCCACGTGGGGTGCATCCCGTGGCCGTACTCGGGCTGGAGCCCCCTGACCACAGCAGAGACAAACAAGCCCTGGGAGGTGATGGGGTGTGGGTACACGTACTGCATGGCCCCGATGGCCTGCTGGAAGTTCAGAGCCTGCTGCCACTCCTTGGACAGGTCTGGCTGGCTCTCCTGCTCCTCAGGGCTCTGCCCGAGGTGGTGCTCCAAGACAATGAGCACCTGCAGCAGCTTCAGCAGCTCGATCTGCAGCGGGTGCTCGCTCCAGATCTGATCATGGCCAAAATTGATCAGGCTCTCCTCAAAGAGCTCCTCCTCAGCCCCCTGGTGCTGCTGGGGCCCATCAGGCACGAGCTGCTGGTAACGTTTGTGGCTCACGTACATGGAGGCCGAGAGCGAGAGCAGCACGAACTCCTGCACTCTGCACCTGCCCAGCAGGGCGCGGATGAACCCCGCGCCCCCGGCCTCGGCCGCCTTGGCCGCGCTGGCCAGCTGGGCCATCATCCTGATCAGCACCTCCACGCTCTTCACCTGCACGTCCCTGTTGGCCAGCAGGTCCCTGTGGCTGAGCTGCAGGCGGCTGGGGTAGTAGGAGCGCAGGAAGCTCAGGCACAGGTAGGTGAGCAGCTCCAGCAGCAGCGAGTGCGGACACACGGTCGGGGATTGAGGTTGCAGCTTCCCGTAGAAGCTCTGCCCTACCAGAGCTTCCTGGTGGCGGGCCAGCAGGTTGTAGATGAGGTTCAGGTGGGCCGTGGAGCTGGTGTCCACGCTGGTGGTGGCCACGGCCTCGATGAACTCCTTGGGGTTGGTTTTGAGCACGGCCTCCAGCACGGAGAAGGCGTAGAGCACGCGCCGCGAGTCGTAGGGCTGCAGGTACAGCAGCATGTGCTTGAACAGGGCCTCTGCCAGCTCCTGCTTCTCCTTCTGCTGCTTCAGCAGCCTCACCTGGCTGATCTCCTGCAGCTCCAGCTCCACCTCCTCGTCACTGGACAGCGACTCCGAGGCCTGAGTCCTCTCGGAGTCGGCCCTGACGAGGTTGGGCCCCGCGCTGGATTTGGAGCTCTCGGACAGGGAGGCACTGAGGGAATTCCCGTGGGATGGGGCCTCCCTGCCCTCAGCTGTGGCCTGGTTGTCCTCGTTGCTGAGCTGGTGCAGCTCCAGGGAGGGGGAGAAGGAGGAGGTGTTGTCGCTGTCACGGCCTGTGCTGGTGTCTGCAGACTCGGTGTGCTCGCTGCTGTCCTGCTCGCCCTCCGTGTCCTGGTAGGACCCGTCGTTCTCGGGCTGCTCAGCTTTCAGCTCTGCTTTCTCCGGGTCATTCTCCACCTCTGCCCAAATTGCTTCTCTGTCCACAGTGGTGAACTGGCTCAAGGGAAGGTTTTCCTCGGAGTTGCTCTCAGAGATGCCAGATTCTTTCAGAGGGGCTTTCTTCTTGCAAAGCCAATCACGAACATATTCTGAAAAAAAAATATTTTTTTCACTTAATTTTCTATTTCACGCATCAAATCTTACCATGGCCTGGCTTGGAATGGACCTTTAAGGGTCAGTTAGTTAACACACCATGCTTTATATTCAATAAATCATTGAAAAAAATTATGAAGCTACTCTCCTCCAGTCCAGTATTAATTGTAATGATGGGGCTAAAAAAACAGGCAAGAATTGTTCTTAAAGCAAGAATTATTTCTGTTTTTTAGTAGTTAAAGAGCAGTTCTAACCCACTGCAAAGAGAACAGGATCAGATGAGCAGGAATTTCACCCAGGGGAAAAACTGCTCCCTTCAGCAGGAGCTCAGGGCTGTGTGAGCACTCCCAGTTTGATCCCAGCTTGTACTGGTTTGGCACAGCCTGGTTTTTGCCAGTGAGGGGGTCACAGAGGTGGCTGCTGTGAGAAGCTGCTGGAAGCTTCTACCATGTCCAGCAGAGCCAATCCCTGATGGCTCTGAAGATGGATGTGCTGCTGGCCAAGGCTGGGCCAATTAGAGAGGTTGGTAATGCCTCTGTGATTACAGATTNTATGCAGAGATCCATGGGGATGCAGAGATCCACCCACAGCCCCTGGGGATCCAGGGGGAATGCAGAGATCCACCTGCAGCCATGGGGATCCAGGGGGAATGCAGAGATCCACCTGCAGCCATGGGGATCCAGGGGGAATGCAGAGATCCACCTGCAGCCATGGGGATCCAGGGGGAATGCAGAGATCCACCTGCAGCCATGGGGATCCAGGGGGAATGCAGAGATCCACCTGCAGCCATGGGGATCCAGGGGGAATGCAGAGATCCACCTGCAGCCATGGGGATCCAGGGGGAATGCAGAGATCCACCTGCAGCCATGGGGATCCAGGGGGAATGCAGAGATCCACCTGCAGCCATGGGGATCCAGGGGGAATGCAGAGATCCACCTGCAGCCATGGGGATCCAGGGGGAATGCAGAGATCCACCTGCAGTACATGGGGATCCAGGGGGACTGCAGAGATCCACAGGGGATGCAGAGATCCATCCCTGTTGGGGTTCCCACTCCAGAGCTATTGGATGCCTGGAGGAGGCTGTGATCCAGTCTAAGATCCAGTGAAGAGAGAGGGTCCTGCTCCCAGGCTGGAGCAGCCTGTCCTTGGAGGACTGCACCCCGTGGAAAGAGAGACCCACGCCACAGCAATTTTGGGAGGACTGTGTGCCCATGGGAGGAACCCCATGGTTTCACAGGGGAAGGATTCCTCTCCCTGGGCATCAGAAGAAAATCTCAGTGATGACCCAAAAACCCCCTTCCCTGTCTCCCTGCACTGTCAGGGGAAGGAGGGAGGGACTGAGGAAAGAAAGGTGTTTTAAGGCCTGATTTTACTCCTCATTATCCTCCTCTGATCCCATCAGCAATAAACTAAAACCCAAGCTGAGCCTCTTTCCCCCTCGAAATATTTCCCCCGCTCCTTCCCTCACTCATAAACCCTTCATTATTTTTTTTTTCCCTTTTCCCTCCTCTTCCCAGCCGTGGTGAGGGAGCCCCAAAAGCAGGAGGCAGGGAGTACCTGGGGAGCTGCTGTGCTTGATGTAGGTGATGGAGGTGCGCTGGGTGCGGGGGTGCAGCAGCAGCAGCAGCACGGGCTCCAGGATCCGGGCCACATCGCTCAGGGACAGCGCCCGGATCAGCCAGCCCTGAGCCGCAGCCCCGATGGCCCCGTCCGAGCAGTTCAGGCTGTCCAGCACCACGAACAGCGACCTGCGCCACAAAACAGCGGGGCCTCAGCGTTTCAGCCTTTGTGTTCCTCAAATCTTCAGTCCTCCTCTGTCCTCTGAGCCTGCATCCCCAACTGTGCAACAGTTTTTTCCACTTTTCTCTCAGGAAATCTTTCCCAAACTGGTTGAGAGTGGGGCGGCTGAAATTGGCTTTTCTACAGGAGACCCCCTCCTAAAATTTGTCCCAAACCAGGACAGACTCTAAACTCCATATAAAGTCTTATAGTTAAGTGTCCTCACATTTTGGTCAGACAAAACAATCCCTCTGGGCCTGGGATCCAAGGACACCTCAAGTATAAACGCCAAAAATTATAAACAAAAGTGAGTTTGGGGGAGCAAACTGGGGGTGTAATTAACTCCAATTACCTGAAGCTGTAATTGGAGGATTAACCCCTGATATGTAAATAGACCAAATAAACTTATAATTGTCTGAAAAACTCGTGACCATCTTGGGTGTAGCTTTGGAGGCTTTGGACTCCCCAAGGCCTTTAATAAATCCCCACTTTTATTCTCTTAATCTGGTCCAGCCTCTGTTCTAGACAGCCACTCCAAGGCATCACCAGCACCAAGGGCAGCTGAAATCCCTAAAAAAAGTTCAATCAAGCAATAAAATCCTGGCAGGGAACACACCCAGAGTGTGCTCAAGGAAGCACCAGGCAATGGCTCAGCTCTGCTCCCAACAGCTTTGGCCAAGCAGCTTTTCCTGCACTGAGGTCAGGAATTTGTTCAAGCAAGGCCACACAAATCCTCCCATTTTAAAAGTTCTTTCCCATAATTATTTGATTTTATCTCATTTTATCCCACAGGAAGTAAAAGTAAACCAAGGTTTTTATTTTTTTTATTTGGTGCTGCAGTGGTTGGAAGGCAAATTTAATTCACTCCAAGATGTAAAATATCTGCTCTCCAGGAAAGCTGCTCCTCATTTATGAAGCTCTTTCTATTTTCACAGCAATTTCCTTCACCCAAAAAACCACTTTGTCCTGCAAAGATAAACTCCAAGGAAGTGGAAAATCTTCCTTTTGCTCATTTTTTTACTCTCCCTACAGAGAACTCCTCCCACCCTCAGAAAAGAGAATAAAACATGATATAATTAATTATAAAAATGCAAATGGAAGTGGAAATACCTATCAAAGGAACGATTGTGGGAAGTCACTCTGCTGCCTTGGATCTCTCTGGTCAGGTGCCACATGACAGAGAATCTGAACAGAGCTTCCAGCCTTGTCCCCTTGGCAAGGAAAAAAAAGGGACATTTAGGGAGGTTTCCAAGCTGGATGAAAATGGGAACAACATTGACATCCAGGTTATTGGGGGAAAGCTTTTAAAAATGTTTCCAGATTTTATGTTTCAAAATCGCAAGGAGAGGAAAACAAGAGCAAAGGTTGGTGAAAGTTTGATTGTGCAAGATGTGCTGGCAGTGGTTAAAGAACTGTTCTGTCATTAAATTAGGGAAGGAAAAAAAGGAAAAAAAATTAATAGCTGGCTCACTTCAAATACAGCTTATTGTGAGACCAAACACTATAAAATCAAGCTGAAATAAAATGATTTTACAGATATTGGTGCAGCTGGGGCAGTGGGAAATACTGACAAAAGCTGCAAGTTTTCAGACACTGCAGGATTTGGGCTTGAACTAAAATCTCCAGCTAATATCAGCTGATAGATTTTGTACCCAGGGATTAAAGCCAGCACTAATCCCATGCTGAACAAATCCCAGGGAATTGTTCAAGCATGGACAGAGCCTGCCAGATTATTGGAAAACACAACAACCACGGCAGTGAGGACAAGGAGGAGGGAACAGCAGGAAATTTGGGAACAATTCCAGAATGCTGCAGGGGTTTCAGTGCATGCAGGACTCACTTTGTCCCTGTCCAGAAGGGCCTGGCAGATGATGTCCTCACAGATATTTGCTGATGGAGCCAGGCAGTGCAGTCTGTAGAACAATTCCACACAGGCAATGTGGTGCTCCCGAGTCTCCTTGTTCAGCTGATTCCAGAGCACACAGGCAACCCTCTGAGGAAAAATAACAATATTTATGTTAACATTTTTAAATAATTTGATTATGATAAGAGCTATTTCTTTGCTGGCCTCCTGGTGCCAAAAGGCATCCCCAAATTGCCTCAGAACCCCAGGATTCTACGAGTGAGAGGCTCAGTGGAGCTGGGCACTTAAAAAGGAGAAGAAAACGGACACCTGGTAGAAATCTGTTTTCTCTGAGATCATCTTCAGCACTGCAGGAGCAATGGGAGGCAGGGTGACCATCTGCAGCTTCCCAAGGAAAGGGTTGTGGCCAGCCACTTTGTACCTCTTCATCCTGTCCTCAATCACCAGGGCCAGGGACTGGGAGTGGTTGATGACCTCCAGCAGGGTGAAGATGGAGACGTTCTGCACGTAGCAGTCGTTGACACAACAGCAGATTGTCATCAGGGACTTCAGCCACAGGGGGAAGCTGGCATCACCTCCTGCTCACGAGGGAGGGAAGGGACAGAAAAGGTTGGGAACAACCTCAGGGTTGGGGTCAGACTCCCAAAAATCCTTTGAGCAAGGTGATAGGGTCACAGGGAGTGCCCAGATCCCACTGGCATGGCATCAGGATCTCATAGAGCCACAGAAGGTTTGGGTTGAAAGGGACTTTAAAAGTGGCAGGGACACCTTCCACCATCCCAGGCTGCTCCAAGGCTGGCCTGGGACACTTCCAGGGATGAGGCAGCCACCACCTCTCCATGTTTGTCCTGCTTCTCCCAGCAGAAAGCTCTTGCAGGACCCCAACCCCTACAGGATTTCTGCTTTCCCCTTTGTGTTCATTCCCAGCCATGAATTCCAGCTGCCATTGTCACAAACAACTCCCCATCCATGGATGCTCTTCCAGGCCCCTCATTTCAGGATTGATAAATTTATAGCTGCCACCAATCCAAGCCATCTTTTCCTCAGGGAACAATGGAATGTTCCATGTCCATGCCATGCTCAGCCATGGAGGTGATGGGAATATCATCAGACAGCAGGACTGTGGAGTGAGGTGAGGGACAGAACCCAATTTTCCAGTTTTCCACCTCTCCATTCCCCAAAAATCTCTTTGTGAGTTGACTTTGAGGCCAATAATGTCTGCTAAAGCTGAGGAATGAACTGGAATTCCAAGAGCAAACAGGTCCTCCAGTTATACAAAATTATTCTTATAATTACTATTCCAGTAATTATAATTAATCTTTTAATCAAGTTACATTGAACTCCTTTGAATCCTGAGGGTTTGGGAACAGAGATGATTTTGCCTCTGTTTTGGTTAAAGCTCCTGTTTTCCACCTACATCCATCTTCCTCTAAAATATCTTATTTTACCCATGGACAGTAGAGGATGGACATCTGAAAATCTTGAACTGTACAGGCCAGGAGGTTTTTTTAATCCCTTCAACTCCAAATTTTCCACTGGAAGTATTCAAAAAAAATGTGAATTTAAAAAGCCTGGCAAAACTCAGCTGCCGGACACACCCCAGATGCTGACCCCAAAAATTTGGGATTTGGGAGGTTTGGGGTGCCCCAGAATTTGGGATTTGGGGTTTTGGGTTTGGCATTCCAGCCCTGGACACCAAAAATGGGGGATTTGGGGTTTAGGGTGGCCCATAAATTGGAGTTTGGGAGGTTCAGGCCCTGTGGAAGTAGAGAAGGCTTTAATTCACAATTTGACTTCAGCCCTGGCCAAAGGGTTTTTTTTAACTGACTCTGGCCTTGCAAATATCCAAACTCTCTCTGTCTGCATCCTCAAAATGCTCAGCAAAGGCAGCTTTTCTTACCAGGCCCCTGGAACAGAGAGAGGTAGAGCTGTTCCATCTCCTCCTGGGACAGGTAAATTGGGAAGGTGGTGCAATCCAGCAGCAGGTGGCAGGCTGCAGAGAAAGCTTCCTTGCAGTCACCCCTGAGGGGTCCCAACACCAGCTCCAAGTCCCACTCCTCCTCCTCTTTGTCCTTTCTGTGCTCAGAGAGGAGAGGAGTGGCATTCTTGCTCCTGAAAGGTGAGCCCCGGGCTGAGAAGAGCTCTGAGAGCATCTGCTTCACCTGAGGCACAGTGATTTGCTTGGCATCCCAGGGGCTCTTTTTCTTGTTGCCACTCTCAGCTATCCTGTAGCCATTCTCCTTTCTCTCCTTCCCACTCAGGTTTATTGCTGCCATCCCTTCAGGGCTCATTTCTTGCAGCTGCAGCCCGAAAATGTATTTGCTGGAAAATTTGGCCACCAGCTCCTGGATGCAATGCAGAGTTTTTTGGATGCTCCCTCCTTTTTTCCAGACATCATCTCTCTCCAGGGTGACTGTGGGCAGCCCCAGGTGCTGGGAGAGCTCTGGGGAGGAGGCACTCAGGCCAATGCCACTGTCCTCTGACTTGAGGGGAGGGAATGGAGCCTCCTCCTCCTCCTCCTCCTCCTGCAGCACAGATTTGGTCTCCAGGGTGATGTCCACACCTTCCTTTGGCACTGGGCTCTGCAACAGCAAGAGGGATGTGGTTAATGTGCCAACAGGGATTTAAACTGGAAAGCAGCAATGACAGAAAAAGGAAAAACTCCTGTTTGTGATTTGCAGTTTCAGCATCACAAGCAGCTCCATTCATTTCCCTTTAAAAAATATCTGTACAAACCTCACTCTGCTCACATCTGTACGAAATATCTGTACAAAACTCACTCACTGCCTCATCAAACAGAGGGACGTGTCCCCTTCAAACCAATCTCCCCCCCAGAGCAGCAGTGCTCCTTCCATCTGCTGCATTATTTCTGCTCAAATGCAGGTATTTGTTCTGCAGGGAGGCTCTGGCAGCCTGTGCTGGTTGGGGTGGCTTTATTCCATTTATTCCCCGCTCCTCAGCACGGCCCTTTGCACACCAACAATGCCCCATTGTGTTCCACTGAAATATTCACTGAAAGCCCTGCAGAGCCAACCAGCTGTGAAAGCTGGGCTGCTTTTGGCAGCTTCAGTTTTGAGCTGCTGCATTCTGCTCCCAAAACCATTTAGATCCCATCTTTCTCAAGGGCAGATAAGACTGAACTCCTTCAGTGCCACAAATAATTCAAACAGGACAGAAATGAACACCCAGTGGGAGTAACAAGGGGTCAGAGTGATCTGGAAGGAGCCAAAGAAGGGAAGTTTCAAAAAATCTTTATTATTGTACTTAAAAATTTTATAGGATTACAGGTTTGGGTTGGCAGGATCTTAAAACTCATCCAGTGCCACCCCTGCCATGGGCAGGGACACCTCCCACTGTCCCAGGCTGCTCCAAGCCCCAGTGTCCAACCTGGACATCCTTGGGCACTGCCAGGGATCCAGGGGCAGCCACAGCAAAGCTGGGAATTCCAGCCCAGACCCTCCCCACCCTCCCAGGGAACAATTCCTGCCCAAAATCCCACCTGACCCTGCAATCTTTCAGTTTGAAGCCATTCCCTGTGTCCTGTCCCTCCATCCCTTGGAAATTGTCTCTCTCCATCTTTCCTGTGGCTCCCTTCAGGTGCAATTGTCAGCTAAGTTGAAGGATTTTCAATTCTGTCCCACAATTATTTAAACCAAGAATTTTCAAGGGTTTTAACCATCTCTGAAGGGTTGAAAATCACTCACCCCATTGCCACTCCCTGGTTCGATGTCCAGGTAGGAGGGGGGCATTTGCACCTTGCTGAGCACCTTGAAACAGGTCTTTAAGGCATGAGTGAGCTCTGGCAATCCCAACACTTCCATGTTTTCCAGGAGAGACTGCACCATGTAGCTGAGCATCTGGGGCAGGTACTGGCTCTGCACCTCAGAGTAGAGCTCCTGAAATCAGTCAGGAATGTTTGAATGAGTTATCCCATCCCATCCCATCCCATCCCATCCCTTTATCCCATCCCATCCCATCCC